>VZTU01026742.1:0-69470 GCA_013400835.1 Zapornia atra
AGACCATTCTATGATTCTAAAGGGGCTTGTTTGTCAGGCTTCGAGTCAGTGACAAATAGTTTGCAGCAGTGTTTCAGAAAACAAACCTCACACCAAGTTTCCAGAGGATCTTCCCAGGATGCAGGTTTTGCATCGTGCCCCTGCGGCTCCGTGCACGGCCACTCGCACACCCAGAAGGCGTTTGCCTGGGGGGCTCAGGAAGCACCATGTGAGGTAACACAGCCAGGGCGGCCGTCTGGGTTTGGGCAGCTTTGCTTCTGGAGGCTGCATTGGATACTTGAAACGTTAGGAAAGACCATATCCCGTATCTGGGCTCCATCAGCAGAGGGGTGGCCAGCAGGAACAGAGAGGGGATTGTCCCTCTCTGCTGTGCCCTCATGAGGCCCCAGCTGGAGTCCTGTGTCCAGATCTGGGGGTGCCAATACAAGAAAGATGTGGGACTCTTGGAGATGGTTCAGAGGAGGCCATGAAGATTAGAGGACTGGAGCACCTCCCCTACGAAGAGAGGCTGAGGGAGCTGGGCTTGTTCAGGGAAGAGAAGGCTGTGGGGGGACCTCATTGCAGCCTTCCAGTCCCTGAAGGGAGCAGAGAAGCAGGAGGGGAATCGGCTTGTTAAAAGGGTAGATAATGGCAGGACAAGGGGGAATGGATTAAAGCTAAAGGAGGGAAGGTTTAAGTTAGATATTAGGGGGAAGTTCTTTCCAGATAGAGTGGTGAGGGGCTGGAACAGGCTGCCCAGAGTGGGGATGGATGCCCCATCCCTGGGGGTGTTCAAGGCCAGGTTGGCTGGGGCCCTGGGCAACCTTGTGTAGCTCCAGGCCTGGAGGCTGGTGGCCCTGCCTGTGGCAGAGGGTTGAAACTCGTCCCTTCCAACCCAGACCAGTCTTTGATTCTATGATCCCTTTTCCTGGGTAGTAAAAGCAACCAGCCCCTTTGTCAGTTCAGTGAGAACACGAACACGGGTTGTGGTTCAGAGAAGCTTGCTGTCTGTAAAGCAGTTAAGCATATTCTTACTGTTCTTATATCATTAAGGGCATACTTAATCCCACCAAGTCTATGAGGAGCATGCATCTTTAATCGCATACTTAAGTGCTCTGTTGAAAAGGGATTGATTTAAATCTGATACAACTCTACCTGTACTGTTGACCAAGTACCCATTCAAATCCCTTGCTTAGCAAACAGGCAGGTTTAAACCTTCTGTTCAGGGAGCAACTCAGGAGCACGTACAGCTTGGACTGTTGGCTTCCAGAGTTGTTTCAGTGGAAGAAACTGTGATATTGATAGTGAGATTGAGTGCACCCTCAGCAAGTTTGCTGGTGACACCAAGCTGGGTGGTGAGGTTAATGTGCTGGAGGGACAGGATGCCATCCAGAGGGACCTGGACAGGCTGGAGAAATGGGCCCAGGGGAACCTCATGGGGTTCAACAAAGCCAAGTACAGGAACCTGCCCCGAGGTCAGGACAATCCCCGTTATTCACACAGGTCAGGAGATGATGGGCTGGAGAGCAGCCCTGAGGAAAAGGACTTGGGGGGACTCGTGGGTGAGAAGCTGGACATGAGCCACCAATGTGCATCTGCAGCCCTGAAGGCCAACCCCATCCTGGGCTGCATCACCAGGAGTGTGGCCAGCAGATGGAGAGAGGGGGTGCTGCCCCTCTGCTCTCCTCTGGAGAGACCTCACCTGCAGTGCTGGGTCCAGCTCTGGAGCCCTCAGCACAAGAAGGACATGGACCTGTTGGGGTGTGTCCAGAGGAGGCCACAAAAATGATCCCAGGGCTGGAGCACCTCTCCTGTGGAGACAGGCTGAGAGAGTTGGGCTGGTTCAGCCTGGAGAAGAGAAGGCTTGTAGGGGAAGAACAGGAAAAAATGGTCTATCCAGCCAGGATGTCTAAATACTGCTCATCTAGTTTGCTTCCTTGCTGAGATGGGACTGACTATACCTACATTTTTCCTGTCAGCTTTGTGTTTATACAAGATTTTTTTTCCTATAATTTGAAAATAATTACTGGTTTGTTTGGTGGGGTTTTTTGGGATAGTGTCTCAGAACAAAGGATTTGAATTTTCCTCCTCTCTGTAAATGCTCACTGGTGTATTGTGTCAAGGGCAGCAAACACAGGATTTCTGTGTAAGTTCTAAGCACCACAGCTCAGACACAGGCTTCCCCAACAGACTCTGAATCCTCATGGGAAGTGGCACCAAGGTATTTCCAAACCTCAGCATTACATATTGGAAGGTAGTAGTGTCCCAGAACTGGCTAACAGCCTGTCAGGTTTCATGTTTCCTTAAGTCACTTCTGAATTCATAAAATCTTGTGGAATACCCCAAATCCAAATTCAGTTCTGAAAAATGTCAGCACTTGGGATGAAGCCCTTTGCTCTCAGTTTTTTCTTGAGGCTGGCTTCTGTTTGCCTTGTTCCCATGGATAGCCTGAGGCAATCAGGTGAGCAGACAGCTCCTTGCAGGCCTCAGTTTGTATTTACTCTGTAAAAGTGAAAACTTTTAGGAGGGTGTTGGTGGTAGAAGTGTCCAGCTGCTAAAATACAGATGTTACACAGCTAAACTGGATCGATCCAGAATGGTATTTCACTGGCAAGGTTTAGCATTCTTAATGCAAAGCGAACCCTTGTAGTAGGGCCTCTTAGGCTGGGAGTTTTGTACTTTAATGAGGTAGATATTTAATCAATTTTAGGGTATACTGGTATCTGCATTTTGCATATGTTTCAAATAACAATGAAATTTATACGCAGATGAAGTAATTGAAGCATAGCCTGATTTCAGAAGGACACACAATCCTTACTGCTGTGTAATTTGAAGAGATTGGGGATCAATCAAAGTGTTTTAAAATTAAGAGTTTTCTGCAGCTGGGACACTCCCAAGTTGAGCTACTTTGGTTTCAGTTTATAGCTCAACTTTTTTTTACCTCAAGTCAAATGGTTTATTGTACCCAGGATTTTTTAACTGTCACATCTGAAATTGAAAAGTATCTTGAAAAACCTGATATTCTGTAGAGATCTAAACCCTCCTTGAGCTGTATGACCCAAACATACCCTGAACTTTAATGGCAAGAAGTTTAAAATTTAAATCCAGGTCCACATTTCACATGAGTTCCTATCCTTGTATGTCAGAATTTGAATGCAATATTCAGCTAAAATACCATGGAATATGACTTTACTTGCCTGTTCTCACACAAGTTACAGCTCTGGCAATTATTTATTGCCTCTAAGCATTATATTAGCTATTCTTTAGCAAATAACCCTTTTCCTAATGGTGGTCCATACCACACCATTTGGTTTATATCTCTATCTGAGTATTTGAAATTCAGATATGGATTTCTGGGCCAGAACCATTGCCAGATTTTCACAGTGTTGCTTTACAAATCCTCTTCCTTTTCTAGCAAGCTATTTGCAAGCTCTCTCTGCTTGGAGCTTATTATTAAGTTATTCTCTGAGGTCCAGTTTCTGGTACGTTTTCCTGCACCATGTTTTGTGGGGAGTTCATAGAATCATAGAATGAGTTAGGTTGGAAGGGACCTTCAAAGCCCATCTAGTCCAACCCCTGCAGTGAGCAGGGTCATCTTCACTGGAGCAGGTCGCTCAGAGCCCCATCAAGCCTGACCTTGGATGTCTCCAGGGATGGGGCCTCTACCACCTCTCTGGGCAACTTGTTGGATTGCCTTCTCCTTCCTGGCCTTGCAGTATTTTCAGCAAGGATGGCTTTTTGGGGCTGGGTTTGTTACCAGCCAGCTGGCCCCTTCTTCACTGGCTGAGGCCTTGGATGCAGAACTCATAGGAGAAATTATTTAATCAGGGACATGGCTTTTAATATTTTAGCCTCTTGGCCAAACATGGTCTCCATGCTGCAACGATGTTTCCCATGGAATAGGAGCTATTCATTCTGGGGATAAAAGCAGCAGACTTTGCCCATCAAGATCTGATCCAATACTTGCTGAGTGGAGTGGAGGTGTCTCATTGCTTTGTGTGTGGTCGAAGAATAGGACAATCAAGTCATCAGGACTAAGACAAATTGCATTTAACTGTAGTTAAGCAGCTTGTTTAGCTGTGTCTCAGAAGGATGTAGATGATTTCCATGCTGGTTTCTAAATTTTATAGTTTACAATTAACTTTCTGCTCTCAAAGAATTTTTCTACTAGTGAAGAGCCTCATCTAGCTGAACAATGAGTATTAATTGCATTGTTTGGATATCCATAGGTGGGTTTCATGAGGAATTTCCAGTGGTCCAATGCAGACCAATGCTCCAGTGTCTTTTCAGACTCGTTTTACAGAATCACAAGGTTGGAAAAAACCTTTAAGATCATCAAGTCCAACCATCCCTGTCCTGTGCTAAACCATATCTCTGAGCACCTCATCTCCCCATCTGTTAAACACACCCAGGGGTGGGGGCTCAGCCCCCTCCCTGGGCAGCCTGTGCCAGGCCCTGACAACTCTGCCAGGGAAGAACTTTTCCCTCCCATCTGATCTGACCCTGCCCTGGCACAGCTTGAGCCCATTGCCCCTTGTCCCATCTCCTGTCCCCTGGCTGAAGAGACCATCACCCACCTCTCTGCACCCTCCTGGCAGGGCAGGGGAGATGGGGAGAAGGTCTCCCCTCAGCCTCCTCTTCTCCAGGCTGAACACCCCCAGCTCCCTCAGCTGCTTCTCAGAGGATTTGCCCTCCAGCCCCTTCCCCAGCCTGGCTGCCCTTCTCTGAACTCGCTCCAGGACCTCAATGTCCTTCTTATGGTGAGGAGCCCAGAACTGGACCCAGCACTCGAGGTGCAGCCTCACTGTGCTGAGTACAGGGGCACAATCCCTGCCCTGGACCTACTGCCCACACTATTTCTGATACAAGCCAGAATGCTGTTGGCTTTCCTGACAAATTTTACTCCTTTAATTAGTAGGTACATATAAAGGATATTTTGTTTATAGCCAAAATAGACAATAAAATCATCTTTGTAGACAAACAACAAGCAAAATAATGTACCAGAAGTGGGCAGAACGTAGGTAAATAATGATGTTAAATAATAAGCAGCAGTTACTTCCTTGGGAGGCATTATGGGATGAGGTCCAGCAGGATATTCTGTAACAGAGACTTACAAATAAAACTGCATTGAAAGAATTACATTGAACATGAAAGCATAGTTTAGTTTTAATGTCATTTTCAGTAGTTGGAAACGAAGCACTGAAACCATTTCAGTGTGGGTTTTGCAAGTTTTTACATAGTTTTCTATGAAAACTTTCTTTCCCATTTGCAATAAGTTGCATCCTTTTCCATCCAAACTGTTGTTAAACAGCATTTTTCTTAGGGAAACCTTAAAATAAGCTATGTGCCACAGGTTACAGAACACTGTCTCTTCATTGTGCACTGCTGAGTGGAGCCCTGTTAGATAAAGGTTGCACATTTTCAAAATTCCTTTCAAAAAGAGTTTAATCTAGGTTGATGTCTGTGCTTTGGTGAGAAATTCTGCTATATTTAGGTCTTGATTACGAGTAGGAATAAATATCAGGTTCTGCAATGGGATGTAGCAGCTGACAGCTAGTGTGACAGCCTGCACTTACCACTCTTTCTTTCCCTAGAGTTATTATTTATTGATTTAGGTTTGTTTCTTCTTCCCCTGCCTCTTCTGCAGGTGATCAGTGGGAGCTGCTAACACACAACACAGGTCATGCTGCAAAAGAGGTGGAAGCAAGGGGTGAGTGGCTTTGCACCACACTTGTACCCCCTCCCTTTTGACTGCCTGGACATGGGTTTGGTCCTGCATCCTCTCCTGTTTGCTCAGGAGAGACAGATTTTTTAAATTCATTTTTTTCCTTGAGCCTTTCTGTGCTGCCAGAATAGCACATAGGGACTGGTGTAAGGGATGAAACAAGGGCCACTCCTCTCTGGATGCATTCACTAAACCTTCCAGTTCCTGATGCAACAGTGCCTAGAGTTTAGAGGCACTTGCCATGAGCAAAATGCTCTCTCCTAGAATACTGTTTACTGGGTAAATGACAATGTAGTTAAGTAGGGCAGGACTCCAAACAGACCCACAACAAATTATTTAACAAAATAAATATTTTTGAAAAGTGATCTAAAGCATCCCCTTTTGCCCAGCAATAATGGAGTGACAGGGTGAACAGGAAAACAAATTATGGGATCTGTTCAGCTTTAGAAAGCAAAAGAGAAGAAGTTTTGCTTGCATGTGGTATTTGACAGTGGCTACCTATCATGTACATGAGGAAGCCAATGGTTAGGGATGCAGCTTGCTTGAGAACAGAAGATTCTCTGTGTTTTGTCTTTTATATCAATAAAAGAAAATAGAATTTTGTGGTCAGAATATGGCTTTAAGTGCAGAGATAAGAGCCCAAGTAAATACTCACACTCCTCCATTCCTGAGGGAAGTTGGTGGCCTGCCCATATAATTTGCTGATAAAGTCCCATCTGTTAAAACAAAGTACAGCAGTCCTAGTAATAAATTTCAGGCAAAGACCACAAGAGGTTATTTTTGCCTGACAGTCTTTGCTAAGCTGTATTTTCAACCAGGAAAAGTATTTGAAACTGAAATAAAGATTATAATATTGGCTCCAAGTTAGCTTTACACTTTTTACAGGGTGAAGGAGAAACCCCACTCTGCTTTATTTCCCTGGTAAACAGTGTGGCATGATAAACTGTTAGGAGAATAAAGTCATAGGGAAAACTCTGCTTCACAAGTGACACACGTAGAAAAACAGCAGATGTCTGATGAAGTAGAGAACCAACTTATGGCCAAGTCTTTGGAAAACAAAATTAATTTCCTTTCCTCTTTGATAATGCTGATGTAATGTAGTTAATAGGAAGAGCCTGCCATGCTCATGGAGTTATTAAGGAAGAAATTTTAGACATGCAGCAGGTCAGAAATATGGGGTTACTTACCAGTGCCATTTCCATGAGCATATTTATAGATGTGGAGGAAAAAGGAAAGATGAAAATGATGTAGAACGTTGCTTTTTGTCTTATTGGAAGCATGAAAAAACACAGAATGAAACAAAACTTGTGAATATCCTCTTGCTGAGTTCAGAATTTTGGTTGTTCATTGGAAAAAAGAGAACTTTTTTTGGTAGGCAACGTTTTTCTTTTAAGATCTTACATCAAGTAAAAGAAAATATTTTTTTAGAGGGAAAATTTAAAAAAAAAAAAAAATCAACCAAAACAAACAACCCAAAATTTGCCCTTTGTTCTTTCCTCATGATGGTCAAGCCAAGAATATAGTGGATGAGTGGATGTGGCCTTGGTGATTTACTGGGTAGAAAATATCTCAACATCAACAACAAGAATAGAGAGCGTGGGGTTTGTTCCTCCCAATTTTCAAGCACTAAATTTTGTTCCTTTCACTTTAACAAAATACTGTAGTAAAGAGGTGTCGTGATATATTTATTTGCAGTATCTTCTTTGGTCACTAGATGTCCCTGCATGCTGTTGGAGTGACTGGCAGGGTGTGGTTCCTGGTAAACAACAACAAAAAAAAAGAGGTAAAGCTAAAAATAAAGCCTGGCAGATTCCTTGAGGGTATGTAGGAAGCTCTTAGTGTAAGGACGTTTTGTGTGTGCTTAAGTGGTGGTGGTGGTGGTGGGGGTAGTGCTGGAATGTCCTGTACTTTTACCATATGATATGGAATGAAAATGAGATTTGTTCATGGCAACTTCTGAGGAGCCACTTACTGGAAGGGTTGAAGCAGTTTGGCAAAACAGTGGGGACTCAAGTCTCCTCCCCAGTGATAGAACAAGTGTATAAAGGGGGTATTTAAAATTGGGGTTTCATAGCTGTGACATGAGGATAGCTGTGGTACATATATATAGGTATATATGAGAGACACTCCACAGTCCTGCAGTCACCATAACTAATGCTGGCTTTAACGATGTCCACGGTAACGATCTCCACAGGCTTTATATTATACAGCAGGTTTTATGTTATGTGCAAGGCTGGGAGTGGTACCTAAGGAACCAAAAACCCAATGTTGACCTCTCATGTTGAAGACTTGCATGGATTTCTAATTGGTTTTCCCCTCTGAATACAAACCACGTACATTGTTATCAATCTGACTGCTAAATTCTACCTGGGTGTGAATAGAGACAATGCCTAGAGAGAAGAAGACCAAGGGGGGACCTTATTAATGTTTATCAATATCTGAAGTATGGGATGCAGGGGGAAATGGCCAGCTCCTTTTCAGTGCTCTGTGGAGACAGGACAAGGGGCAACGGCTGCAAGTTGGAGCATAGGAAGTTCTGCACCAACATGGGGAAGAACTTTAATCCAGTGAGGGTGAGTGAGCCCTGGGACAGGCTGCCCAGGGGGTGTGGAGTCTCCATCTCTGGAGATACTCCAGACTCATCTGGACACCGACCTGTGCAATATGAGCTGGGGAGCTGCTTTGGCAGGGGGGTTGGATCCGATGATCTCTGGAGCTCCCTTCCAACTCCTGTGATTCATTGGAGTCTTATTCTCATGCAAGTTCTAGAGTTGGGTTTGTCTGCCTAGTTACTACCCATTTGCTATCTGTGGCAGCCAGGACTCACCTTCTGGAAGGTCAGCTTTGAGGAGAGCTGGGACAGGTATGCTGCCATCTCAGGGATTTCACTTGTCAGGACAGCCAATGTTTTTTCTGAACGTTGTGGTCTGCCTTGGCTTTACAGATGGTTTTTCTCCACCATGGAAGATCTGACAGTCGAGTGCAAGTCACAAACCTAGAAAGCAGAGCAAAGCACTGCAGAAATGCTTGTGGTTTCCAATTAACAAGTGAAAAATAGTGCCAGAATTTAGGGTAAAATACCAAACATAACTCTCAAGAGAAAAAAAGAACATGTGACTGAAACAGTTACCTTCAACTGAAACGTATGCACAGGGACTAATAAACTGCTTTTATTGTTACAACTTTATTTTTTGCATATATGGCTAAAAGTTTATGGAGGTTGACTTTAGTGTTAGGCTGCCCTACTCCCTGTTTGACTTGCCACAGGTTGATTGTTATAAAAATAAAATTATTTTGGCTTCTTTGAATGCCTATGAAATTGTTATGGTTATTAAAACCCATGCAAGCTGACAGGCTGCATGTTTATGAAGCTCGGATGCTTGGCCCTTTGGAGCCCACCTGCCAATGAATATTTCACCCCAAAAGAAGCAGTTGAAGTTCAATAAAGGAATTTTGCAGTGGTGAGAGCTGCTAGTTTGCCATCAAACCACTGAGAGGAACCTGGGTTTCAGGAGTTGAATTGCATTGATGTTGCAGGCTCGGGGAAGTACCTTGTCCTGGAAGGCTGCTTTTCTGCCTGCAGAACCTCTTAACTCTTTAGGAAATGAAAATCTGAAGGTTCTCTGTCATGTACCTGATGAGTTGAAACCTCTCTGTCGCCCCCACCTCCCCTCCCACAAATTCTGGGTGAAAGAATTCAAATAAATTAATCCTGTGATTAGATAGGGGAGTATCCAGCTGGAACAATGGCTCGTAAAGCAAATAAACCCCATCCTTTGAAATTCTCACATTTGGTACATGTTTGTTGGAATTTCAACTGGATAACTAGTTGGGTTTTTTTGGGTTTTTTTATTATTATTTTTTATTGTGCTAATGGGCTGTTATGCATATGTGGAAGCCATTTACTGCATACCCTAGATGGAAACAGACTCCTATTTCAACTCTGAATATTTAGCACTTAATAAGGTAGCCACCTGCTTTTAAAGTTATTCCAACATACTTGAGTGGCCTTTACTGCTCATTGTGAATACCAGGATTATTTTTGATCTCCTGTAACAAAACAAATAACCAAACCAGTTTAAGCACTAAGTTAAAAAAAAATTAAAAAAAAATAAGTAAGAATCTAGCCCCTTTATTTTTCAGAAATTCAAACAACTTTATACTAGCACTTTATAAATCACCTTAAAGTTCTGTAACTTTAAAAGCCAGGCCTGGATGTAGTGAATGTTTGCCCTTTTCCAGTTGACGGGGTGAAACCAGGGAGTGCGTAGCGGGGGTGAGGGCAGGTGCTGAGCCCTGATCACCACCCAGCACTGCCTGCTCTCTTCAAGCCTGCCCAGAGCTGCCTGGATCATTCCTGCTGAAACCTCAAACCAGGAGAAATGATTCTGGGCATCTGCTCCACTTTGCACACCCCCCCCTCAACGTTTTGTCATGGCTCATGAACCTGCATCTGGGGGATACGAAGTACGAGGCAGGAATTGGCAGGGAGGTATTGCAGATGTGGCTTGCAGCCATGTACTTAGTCCTTGCTTTGGAACTGGCTGCTCAGGACTTCAAACAGCTTGAGAAGTCCGTCAGCTCATTTACAAGGGTTGGCATTGCTGCAGGGACAGAATTAGGACTGTGTGGTGGTTTTTGTAGGGGAGGTGTGACCTTAATTCAGCATTTCCTGGTTCTCTAATTTTTGCTGTTTGATTTTGATGAGGAGGATACAGGATGAGAACATGCTTAATACCCTGTTATCAAGCTCCAAGGTGCCAACCACTTCTGTGCAAGTTTCCCCCCTGGGAATCATAGAATCACAGGGGTTGGAAGGGACCTGCAGAGATCATCGGGTCCAACCCCCTGCCAAAGCAGGGTCCCTAGCTCATATTGCACAGATAGGCATCCAGACAGGGCTGGAGTATCTCCAGAGATGGAGACTCCACCACCTCCCTGGGCAGCCTGTCCCAGGGCTCCTTCACCCTCACTGGGTAAAAGTTCTTCTACATGTTGGTGTGGAACTTCCTGTGCTCCAACTTGAGGCCATTGGCCCTTGCCCTGTCTTCACAGAGCACTGAAAAGGAGCTGGCCAATTCCCCCTGCATCCCATACTTCAGATATTAATAAACATTAATAAGGTCTCCCCTTAGTCTTCTTTTCTCCAGGCTGAACAGCCCCAGCTCACTCAGCCTTTCCTCACAGGGGAGATGCTCCAGGCCTTTAATCATCTCTGTAGCCTCCTCTGGACTCTCTCCAGGACACCCCTGTCTTTTTTGTACCAGGGAGCCTGGAAGTGGACACAATACTCCAGGTAGGGCCTGACCAGGGCAGAATAGCCACCCTATGGATGTTCCCCAGTGCAGTCAGTTTGCCAAGTTAGTACTCTCTTGCCCATGTAACTGCATCACTTCTGGGGTTTATCTGCGAAAAGAAACCCACCAAACCCCCCACTTCTTTCCAGTTTCAAAGCACAGCAGTGCACTGATTGTGTAAATGAGGGGACAGAACTTGATGGAAGGAGGGTTCCCTTCGGTTTGGTGTTTATTGAGTGAATTATGCTGTGTGTCATTCCTATGGAAAGGAATGTTTAGGGATGGGCTTGGACAGGAGGGTGGAAGTGCTTGTGGCAGCCTTGGCTTCAGGAGATGTCCCACATCTGGCAGCTCTATTTCCAGAGCAATAATCTTTTTGACGTAGGTCATCCCAGTATCCTTGAGAAGAGGACTCTGGAGGAGGTAGTGGTCTTTTAGACTGTTTCTGGTTGGGTCATTTGGTCTCCTGAAAATAATATTGAGGAGTTAAGAGAATAGTTAGCCAGTGTACTAGCAAGGGGACAACCTACCTGCAGTTTCTGTTGGTAGGGTGTTGGTCTCTTCACCCAAGTGACAGGTGATGGGATGAGGGATGGCTCAAGCTGCGCCAAAGCAGGGTCAGACCAGACATTAGGAAAAGGTTCCTCACCAAAAGGGTTATCTGGCGCTGGCACAGGCTGCCCAGGGAGGGGGTTGAGTCACCAACCCTGGATGTATTTAAAAGACAGGTAGATGAGGTGCTCAGAGATTTGGTTTAGTAGAGGATGGGTACGGTTGGACTTGATGATCTTAAAGGTCTTTTCCAACCTTGTGATTCTGTGAATGTGTGCTACAGCCTTTGATACCAGCTGGAGGTTTCTTGGTGCCAACGCTGAGTCCAAATGGACTGTAGACCATAGCCAGGTGGGAAGGGAGGAAGATAGGAAGGTGTCTATCCCTGAGGCTGGGTGATCACAGGGATGCAATGCAGGCTTTTGGCGTGTTGAGGATGGTAGAAAGCATTTCTCACAGATGTTGCTATATGAGAGCACAGTATCAAAAAGAAGTCAAGAAAACTTCCAGAATGTAGAGTCTCTTGATAATCTGTGAGCATGTGTCCTTGCTCTGAGGGAACCACAATGCTCCTTGGAGCATTTCCCTCTGCCCACAAGCCTAACCTCTGTCCTGCTGAGTCTTCGTTTCAGCCAGCTCCTGCTCTTCCACGTGCTAATCTTGGCGAGACACTAGGACAACTGAATGTCTGTTGTATTATCCTGGGTTGTAAACAACAGACTAAACTATGTGTCATCCACAAGCCCTCTAATCCAAACAGTGGCCTGAGCGCCTGCGCACCGTTGGGAGCATTTCTGTAGCGTGTTAGGCATGCTGGGGGGGACAAAGGATGCCAAATATCTCTAGCATAGACAAAGCTTACACACGTGTGTTGGACAAAAGCAGAGCAATAGAGGCAGAAATCCTTAGTGAAGAAGCATGAGTCATTTTGGGGCACTAGTTTTCTTCCTTTCCATGCAGATAAGCAAAGGGAATAGTGTTATTTCAGAGAATGGTTCCACTTTGAGGGAGCTGGTGAACATCAGAAGAGGCTGGTAGCAGGGAGGGACTGTCAGGAGTCCATGATGATGTTAGCAGAAACCCCTTTTACTGCTTTGTTTTGCCATTTTGTTGTTTAAACTTGCTCTTTTGGTGTAAAACTTGGGATTTATTTGAAAAACAAATATCTTGTGTGATGTTGGAATTTGCTATTCACTTCTGGAGTGAACCAGAGCTTCTCTGAAGCAGATGAGTTATGTCAACTCATGGGTCGTATTTAGCCCTTTTTACCCTTAAAATGAAAGAGATTGAAATCTGGGTTCTATACAGCAGATGTGCTTAAAGCAAGGAGAAAACTTGTTTCTTTGCCTGAGTTTTGGAAGAAATCCGACCTGTAATGTTTAGGAATTTATTTCACCACTGTGCCTTTCTTTAACCAGCTGTAAAATGGGAATGATACCAGCTCTGTTGTGTCAGGTGGTTTAGGATGTGTAGGACGAATGAGCCACAGCACAGGTCAGAAGCTGGTTGCATTGCAGTATCTTTCAAGACCCTGAAGCTGACAAAATCCTAACTGTGTGAGGATCTGTCAGTCTTTCTTTCTCAGTGTCAGCCCTGTGCAGAATAATTTGAAATTCTGTTTTCTTTTGGAATATGGGATTTGTTATAAACTAGCAATGGGAAAAACACGTCCTCAGCAGTAAGAGCTCTTTCCTTGTGAGGACGAAGGAGGTATCCCTCACTACAAGATAGATATCAAAACCATGGAGCATGTCCAGAGAAGGGCAACCAGGCTGGGGAAGGGGCTGGAGGGCAAATCCTCTGAGGAGCAGCTGAGGGAGCTGGGGGTGTTCAGCCTGGAGAAGAGGAGGCTGAGGGGAGACCTTCTCCCCACCTCCACTGCCCTGCCAGGAGGGTGCAGAGAGGTGGGTGATGGTCTCTTCAGCCAGGGGACAGGAGATGGGACAAGGGGCAATGGCCTCAAGCTGTGCTAGGGCAGGGTCAGAGCAGATGGGAGGGAAAAGTTCTTCCCTGGCAGAGTTGTCAGGGCCTGGCACAGGCTGCCCAGGGAGGGGGCTGAGCCCCCACCCCTGGGTGTGTTTAACAGAGGGGAGATGAGGTGCTCAGGGATCTGGTTTAGCACAGGACAGGAACGGTTGGACTCCGTGATCTCAAAGAACTCTTCCAACCTTGTGATTCTGTAGCATTAGCTGTCACTTATTTTATTTTTAAACAACACATCCCCCTCTGTAACAGGGAACAAATTACTTTGAGCAGCATGACAGTTTGCATATTTTCAGTATGTTAATCTTTCCAGAGAAGATGTAGCCTGAGATTTAAAGCAAGAGTTTATGATGTGTAGTTTGTAATAGTCCTCACGTGCCCTGGTCTCACACACCAGTGTAAGGGGTTATCATCTCCCTCTCTCTTCTGTGAGTCACACAGAGAGCTCAAAGCAAACCTCCTGTTAGGCAGTGAAAGGTTTTATGTGGGATCAGCGATTAGTGGCTTCGTCTCCAGTCTGGAGAGCAACCCAGGTGAACTTGTGTTTCCTTGGTGGCAGAGTTCCTCACAAAACATACAACCAAAAAAAAACCCCCCCATGGTTAGAGTTGGTTGAAGGGATGTGATGCACCCAGAGATGTATGCTGCCTATGTTATGCCTCGCTGCTTCCTTCCTCCACCGTGTCTTCCTCTGTAGCTTGTGAACGCCGTGGGAGAGGACCCTAAGTGATGCTGTGTGTGTGTTGCACAGGCTCTCAAGGCAGGAATGCTGACACAAACAAAAAAAGAGATAACTTGGAAATTCTATTGCTCCATTTATGTTATTATTGTAGTTAATGGTCTGTCAGCATTTCCATTATAAATCCCTATTTTCAGGGTTTTATAACTCAGCCGTAAAAATTCTCTCCAGGCTGAATTTGGCATGTGTGTTTTCAGCCTGAGAGCACATGTGTTGGTTTTTTTTTTTAACAAGTTTGGTTTTTGTTTTGTTTTGTTTTTTTAAAAAAAAAAAAAACAGAACTGCATTCACAATTTTTAAGATATAGAATTGCCAAAAAAAAAAAAGAAAAAGCCAACAAAAAAATAGGTGATTGGTTACAGATGCTTTCTTTGTACTCATATAACTCAAAAATTGCTGAGTTATTTCAGCTGTAATTGTGGGTATGTGTAAGGTTAAAATGGTGGATTTAGTACTGTTCCTTTCTTTATGGTGTTGGTATTTGACAAGCAAATAGAAAACAGACCCCGATACTGTATACACTCACATATAAGCTGACCCGTGTGTAAACTGACCTCCCAAACTTGCCCCACGCTCCCCTTCTCTAGGCCAGATTGTTTCAGTGTCAGCAAGGGTGGGGATGGAGGGAGTTTTAGGGTTTTGTTGAGTTTCTTCTCTTTTATTCCATTGCTTCCAGTAGGCCTGGGCTGGCCTGCAGCCTCAGAGCCCACATCAGCCAGGTGGCAGTGGCAATAAAAAGCTCCGATGGCCACGTGCTCCGAGTCTCAGCTTTGTCCATCTTGTTTACAGAGGTACTGCCCTCCCCCTGCAACTCCCCCCGGAGGAGTTTACACAAAGAGGAGTGTAAACCACATGTTCTACACTGGAGCATCTGAAAGGAAAAGAAAGAAGGAGGAAGACTGAGAGGTTGTGTCTGAATTCTTTGCTGTCTGCACACAGACTTTTCCTCCCGATGTCCCCGTAACACCCGTGGTTCTCCGCTTGTGCTCCTTCACCAGCGCCAGCACAGAAGGGGGTTACCAGCATTCAGATACAGTTTTATTGCAGAATCTCACTCCCCCAAATTAGTTTGCTTCCAAATGACTTGCTCACCTCAGGAACTGACTCCCAAGAGTCAGAGGCTGCAACAACACCCACACATTTGATTTTCCTGTTGCACAGGGTGCTTTCTGTGTCACGTTGTATCGTACGTAAGAACAGGACATGGCTTCCCAGGAATGAAGTTTCTTTCATGCTAAGATAAAGTATTAAAAAAAAAGCAGAAGTTCTCTCCTAAGAAGAGAGGCTGAGGGAGCTGGGCTTGTTCAGCCCAGAGAAGAGAAGGACCTCATTGCAGCCTTCCAGTCCCTGAAGGGAGCAGAGAAACGGGAGGGGAATCAGCTTGTTCAAAGGGCAGATAATGGCAGGACAAGGGGGATGGATTAAAGCTAAAGGAGGGAAGGTTTAAATTAGATATTAGGGGGAAGTTTTTTACAGAGAGAGTGGTGAGGTGCTGGAACAGGCTGCCCAGAGAGGTGGTGGGTGCCCCATCCCTGAGGGTGTTCAAGGCCAGGTTGGATGGGGTCCCTGGGCAACCTTGTGTAGCTCCAGGCCTGGAGGTTGGTGGCCCTGCCTGTGGCAGGGGGTTGGAGCTCTGTGATTCTTGGGGTCCCTTCCAACCCAGACCAGTCTGTGATTCTATGATTCTAAAATGTGCAAGACACTGTAACAGTGCCATGCCATAGCAGTTCCTGCTATTGGTTTGTACTTCAGCATCCTTTAAGCACTATAACTGTGTGTAAAATCACAATTGCAGAAAAATATAATCAGATTATACTTTTTTTTTGCACATTTTATCAGTACATCTTTGTGTAAGTATTCGATTCTCTAGATTTTTTTGCTCTCCAGATTGAATTTTTTCCATGATGTTTTTAACATCCAATGATATATAACATCCCATCATATCTTAAACATTCCTTTACATCAGTATGAAAGGTCATGGACTTGGGCTGTTTTTCATTTCATGAACATCTGGGCTTATGAGATTAACAGAACAGTATACCATTGCCTTCTTTTTGGTCTCTTTTATTAATAACTTGTGAATAACACTTGTCTTCTACCATGTGGATTATACTTCTGTTGGGGCAATTTCCTCAATATAATAATGGCTGCTGGTTAACCCCTTACTCACAGCTGCTGCTGTTACTAGCTCAAATGTATTTCTTTATCACAGAATGACAAGGTTGGAAAAGACCTTTAAGATCATTGTGTCCAACCACTCCTGTCCTATGCTAAACCATATCTCTCAGTACCTCATCTACCCATCTTTTGAATATTTCCAAGGATGATGACTCAGCCCCCTCCCTGGGCAGCCTGTTCCAGGCCCTGACAACTCTTTTCAGTGAAGAATTTTTTCCTAATATCTAATCTGAACCTTATATGTTAAAGTGTATAGCCCTGTATGTCTCCATGGGATGGGAACAGTTAATTTGCTTAAACCTAGGCATCTAACACCATTGAAAAGAATAGACAATGGCAGGACAAGGGGGATGGATTAAAACTAAAGGAAGGAAGGGTTAGATTAGATATTAGGGGGAAGGTTTTTACAGAAAGAGAGGTGAGTTGCTGGAACAGGCTGCCCAGAGAAGTAGTGGATGCCCCATCCCTGGGGGTGTTCAAGGCCAGGTTGGCTGGGGCCCTGGGCCACCTTGTGTAGCTCCAGGCCTGGAGGTTGGTGGCCCTGCCTGTGGCAGGGGGGTTGGAGCTCTATGATCCTTGGCGTCCCTTCCAACCCTGACCATTCTATGATTCTATGATTTTACATGCTTTAAGGTATCCCACCTGCTCTCTGTCTGTCGCTCTGGAGTAGGTGTGGGTCTCCTGTAGGTCCTCTGGTAGACCTGTCGGTGCTGTGCATGAGTCTGCAATCCTGTCAGGTATTTCCAGTGTCACTAGATGCCTACATTTACATTAGAAACTTATTTCTGTACTTGTGATGAGCAGGAATTGGGGTCCTCCCCCAGTGCAGTGGGAGGGCCACGTGATTTCTGGGTAGCAAAGCCCGAAGAAAGGAATGAGAGTCATTCAGAGCATGTGCCAGTAAAGGCTTTACCTGAGCACATGGTGGTTTTATATCCTGCACAGACCACACAGGTAACTTAGTTACAGCCAGCCATATGGGACACAAAAGGTGATCTGAAATCATCTGACAGGCCAAAGGTAGCTTTTCTGTGCATAGGCACGTGATCTTTTCCAGGTTCTGGAAGAGTTAAGATCAAATTCTTGTGTGGTTCCATAGCAATGATGTAAATCTCTCATTGCTTCTTGTGTTCAGGTGTGAGAGAGCAGATTGTAAAACTGGTGCTGCTGTGGGAGTGAATGATCTGGGCAGGTTGGCAGGTGGGAAGGGGGAGAGAAATTAAACATGGAGAATGGGTCTGGAAAGAAGGTTGGTGGGTAGGAGAAGGGCTTTTGCTGCCATCACTGGCCTCATTCCCTCTGCACAGCCCTGTTCCCAGCTCTTGTGTGTAGGAACAAATAAGCATGTAGGTCTAAGAGTGCACAGGTATGTCCTACTTGGAGCCCCTGCCTTACAGCAAAGGCACTTCTATCAGGCAGTATCAATGGGTGGCCTCATTGTTCATTGTCTCCTGCAAAAACTTGAGCAAACTTGTAGAGTATGTGCACTGATTTATTTTTCCCCCCCCTGAAAACTCACATGGGGGAGTGTTTAAACACTTACAGCTACCCTTTAATGGGGTTTAACTGTCAGAAGTGTGGAGGAGATGGTTCTACACCTGTGGACAGAAACACACTGAGCAGTTGGAGAACTACCAACCTGGAGATTGAAAGTCTCCATAGTATGGCACCAATCTCCTTAGCCCTTATCTCTTCTCTTTTGTCTGTGTATTTGTTGTGGGGCTTGTACATTGTGTTGGATCTACCAGAGCAATTTCATGGGTTCTGGCCACAAGATGGCATCTGATTTCATAATCTCCTTTTAAAATACCTCTTTTTTTTTCCATCTCTTTCTTTCTTTCCCCCCCCCCACAAGTCTTGGTGGAGTAATGCCCAGTTTTCTTGCAGCAGATTATAACCTACTTTCCTTCTGCCTTAGGGAATGCCTTCAGGAGCAAACACAGGATGATTTTTCCATGGCATTCCTCATTCCTGATAGTTGGAACTGCCAGCAGTGGTGATGACAAGTAGTGACACTTGCTGTGAATCCTCTGGTTTATAACCCCCTACCTCCACCCTTCCAGGGTGTAACTGCTGCCTCTGTTGTGATTGTTGCCTGGTAAACAAGAACTGACACAAAAGCTTCATCTCATTTGTGAGGTGATCCAAAGTTCCTTGAAATTGCTAGGAAAACTCTCACTAGGCACCTGCTCACAGAAAAATATCCTACAGTTTCTTAATTCTAACAGAACTCATGGGCAATGTGTTCCCTTCTTCTTTCTGCTTCAGGGCATCTCCCATGTACCTGTATTTGGGGAACAGGGAACAGTCAAGATCTGAATCACGGAATCACAGAGCTGTAGGGGTTGGAAGGGGCCTCCAGAGATCATCAAGTCCAACCCCCTGCCAAAGCAGGGTCCCTAGGACAGGGCACACAGGTTGGTGTCCAGATGGGTCTGGAATCTCTCCAGAGAAGGAGACTCCACACCCCCCTGGGCAGAAGGATGAGCAGGCAGCCTCAGACTGGGAATTCTGCCGCTGCTACTGCAGGAGAAATGAGTAACTGAGCTTTGTCAGGGGAGCAGACATGCACCAAACTGCAGTAGTTAGTTATAGAACTAGAGATGGAGTAAGGCTGGATCTTGATTTGCAAAGGCAGAACTGAATTATTCAAGAATTATTCAAATGGGTTTGGCTTCACTGTGTGAAAACCAATGAGTCAATGCAGCTCATCAGTATGTAGACACCCTGGTGTTTGGAAGCTCCTGGATGATGTGAAATAAGGTGATTTACCTTTTTCTTAGTAACTTTATCAACTGGATAATTGTGAATTGCCTCAGAATATTTTATCACAGCAGAACTTCCAACAGCTTAAGGCAAAAATTGAAAATGGAATTGAAGAGGTTAGAGAGACTTGCAGAGTTCTTTGGTGGCTTTTACATGGGATTGTTTGGTGCAAACCTTGTCTGTGTCCCATTGCTGGAAGCAGGTGGAGTTCAGTTAGAAGAATTGTATTGGATTTGCACTGTGTCTTATGTTCCTCCTTCAACATCTGCTACTCTCTCCCTCTTCCCCTTGCAGGGACAAGGTAGATTTTAGGTTTGACCTAGTGGGCAGTTCCTTTCTTGTGTGCTTAACTGCTGAGCTGCTTATCCTTAATCAATGGCTGTCATGCTGGTTTAGTTTTTGGAAGTCTGTGTGTAAAAACCACTCTTGCATTCATAGTCACATAGACCATATCCTCTGGGTGGGACAGCCAGGGAAACCATTTCCTCTCTGTTTTCCAACAGGTTATTTAAACAGTGACTGTAGCACCTGTGTCCTTGGCTCATCAAATGAAGCAACACTCCAAGGCCCCAAATACACTTCAATTTTATTTCTTTTTCTAATAACAATCCAGTAGGATAGTTCCAGTCCAGCTGGGGAAGGAAGCCTTAGCAGCACTGCAGAGCCAGATGGCCTCTACCTTGAGCAGGTGAGGAGTCAAGGGCAAGTACACAGTGAATGGGAGACTGTAGATGCTGAGTAGTTCAGCCTTGTTGTTACTGCTGAACTGATGTATCAAGGAAAAGGGAGGATTTGTCTCTGCAGTCTGGTAAATCTGTATGAAATGTGAACGAAATGTAAATGCTGGGTCCTGCACTTTGGTCACAATAACCCCAGGCAGTGTTACAGGCTCAGGGCAGGCTGGCTGGAGAGGTCCCTGGGGGAGAAGGACCTGGGGGTGTCAGTGGACAGCCAGCTGAACATGAGCCAGCAGTGTGCCCAGGTGGCCAAGAAGGCCAACGGCATCCTGGCTTGTGTCAGGAATGGTGTGACCAGCAGCAGTAGGGATGTGATAGTTCTGTTGTACTCAGCTCTGGTGAGGCCAAACCTCAAGTGCTGGGTCCAGTTTTGGGCCCCTCACTGCAGGAAGGATGCTGAGATGCTGGAGCGTGATCAGAGGAGAGCGATGAAGCTGGTGAAGGGTCTGGAGCACAAGTCCTGTGAGGAGCAGCTGAGGGAGCTGGGGCTTTTTAGTCTGGAGAAAAGGAGGCTGAGGGGAGACCTTACCACTCTCTCCAACTATCTGCAAGGTGGTTGCAGAGATGTCAGGGTTGGTCTCTTCTCTTGGGTGACTAGAGATAGGACAGGAGGAAATGGCTTGAAATTGCCCAGGGGAGATTTAGGTTGGGTGTAAGGAAGAACTTCTGTACTGAAAGGGCTGTCAGGCTCTGGGACAGGCTGCCCAGGGAGGTGGTGGAGTCACCATCCCTGGAGGGATTTAAAAGGCTGTAGATGAAGTCCTTAAGGACATGGTCTGAAGGTGGGCTGGGCAGGGTCAGGCTGTGGTTGGACTCGATGGTCTAAAGGGTCTCTTCCAACCCAGGTGATTCTAGGAATTGGTAGATGCTCTCACAAAAGAGAGGGGAGCACCAGGCAAAGTGATAAAGGCTGAAATGGTGAAAAGGATTTTAAAACAAGAAGTTCAGCAAAGAGTGGAACAACTCCTCATAGTCTCTCTATTGATGTGTCCAGCAGTTGGATTTTCTGATTGAAGCTTTTTCTGTGTTGAGGAAGAGGTGAAAGCTCCTTGCTTGGGGGGATTCCTGATGCCAGGTGAGGGCTGAGCTTATCATACAGGCTTTTCTTCAGCAGTGGAATACACTGCTAAGTTCCCTCTCCTATAGTGGAGGAGAAGTACCTGCTTTCAAAAAATTAGGTGTCTTTAATCTCTCTGGAGTCTCTGCTTCTTGATCCAGTGCTATATAACTGAAATTGCCAAGTGGGGATGTTTGTGGAGGGGACAAACAGACACTCCATGCTCAGAAAACTGGGCTGAACCCTCTGTTTTTCAAATGGCATTTTGATACAAGCTCTGTTAACTTTATGAAGTGGCACTTTCTGCAGATATCTCAGCAGCTCAGAGACTTGGCTTTATACTTTTAACACTGTAACAGGTAGAAAACGTGTTGTTGACTTATTTTTCCCTTGAACTGGAGAATGGAGAAATGTTGACCAACATGCTGAAGCTATTTAAGTGTATAATTCCTCAGAGTAACTTAAGGCTCAGGAAAAATTGATCCCTGAAGGACCTGGATCCAAGCAGTTGGCCCAAGATCATGCTGAAATTGTGTAGCAGGGCAGTGAGGCTTGAGTTTCCTCCACACAGGTGCACTCTGGTGCAGAGACTGTCTTCCTCTGGATGGAGACACCTACTACTGTGCTACACAGCAGACTGAGCTGGGGAGCAGGGTAGTGCCCTCCCTGCCTACTACAGCTGTACCAACATGGGTGCTCCTGTGACTCCTGGTTTGGGCTAAAGGAGCAGGGATAGTTTACATGATGTAAATAGCAGGTTTCCACTAATTTTGTGTGCACTATGGTGCTTCCATGAACAGTTTTCCTAGGCAACTGACAGGGCTGAAAGCTGTCCCATTTTCCACAGGTATTGCTGGATCCAGGAGAGGATTTTTGTTGGGTAAGTAACTTTGCACATTTTCATTCTGCCTGAGCCTCCCTTCAGTTGTCTGTGGTAGAAGAGTCAAGAAGAAGCTGCTGGCAGCAGTGTTTGCTCTTGTGCTGAGGCTTTGCCTGGGGAACTCAGTGGTAGGTACTGGTGAGGAGTGCTTCAAGTTGTTATTTTGCCTCTTGGTGCATTTGATGGTCCAAAAGCTCCTCTGTTCTTTGGAAATGTTAAAGAGCAGATTCTCAAACAGCATACAGCTAGCCTGGAGAATATTACAGATAACTTTGTATTTTCAAGAAGTACTGATTGTCTTGTGGAAGGGGATTGTCTTTCTAAGGGAGAATCACAGAATCACAAGGTTGGAAAAGACCTTTAAGATCATTGAGTCCAACCATTCCTGTCCTGTGCTAAACCAGATCCCTGAGCCCCTCATCTCCCCTCTGTTAAACACACCTGTTTTGGGGACTCAGCCCCCTCCCTGGGCAGCCTGGGCCAGGCCCTGACAGCTCTTTCAGGGCAGAACTTTTCCCTCCCAGCTGAGCTGACCCTGCCCTGGCACAGCTTGAGCCCATTGCCCCTTGTCCCATCTCCTGTCCCCTGGCTGCAGAGACCATCACCCACCTCTCTGCACCCTCCTGGCAGGGCAGGGGAGGTGGGGAGGTCTCCCCTCAGCCTCCTCTTCTCCAGGCTAAACACCCCCAGCTCCCTCAGCTGCTCCTCAGAGGATTTGCCCTCGAGCCCCTTCCCCAGCCTGGTTGCCCTTCTCTGGACTCGCTCCAGGACCTCAATGTCCTTCTTATGGTGAGGTACCTACAAACACACTTGTAACTAACATTACCAGAGGCAATGTTTTATCCTGTGTACAAAACTCCCCTCCAGCACCCAAAAGGCCTTTTTTCTTTACTTAAGGAGTAAGATTTACTCTGTCTTCACAAAACCTACAGAAAGAGCTACAGGTTTCTGCAGCAGCTTGTTTGGGGTGGATGGCACAAAGCGTGCCTGGAGGCAGAAAGCATCACTTGCCACAGCCAGGCTGTGTTTGGGCAGACAGAGAGGACAGCTGTATGGTCTCAGTGTACCTTCAGAGCCTTCAGACCCTGGGGAAACGTGGCCTTGCCATGGAGCTCAGCAGTTGCTGTACTACTGTCAAGCAGCATTGTATGTGTCCAAACTTTGGGCCTTTCCGGAGAGCTGCTCTGTCTGCCTCCTCTGCCTGTTTCGAGCTGTCAGAGCGAGAGCAGGTCAGACAACAGAGCACCAAGACACAGCTCAAACCTCACTGGATCATGAGATGCAGCTCAAATCTCACTGGATCCCGCAAGGGTACATCAACTCAAACAAAGGCAGCAGCTGACACAAGTAAATTTGGGGTTAGGACTGAAGTACAGAAGTGAGAACTAGAAAGTATAACATTTTTTTCCCATTTGACTCAGGAGAGTCACACAAGAGAGTGCTGGAGCTTTTACTGTAGGAGGTTAATAGAGGAATGACCTCCTCCACTTACTCTCCTGCTTGAATGGGGAAAGGCTGTTTAGATGAAGACTCCAGAAAGTGTATTTGCCAAATAAACCCCTTTTTGAGGAGATTAGCAGAGAAACCAGAGTAGGGATAAACCATAGTTCCACTTCACGTTTCGAGTGCATCAGAATAAACCAGGACTTCTCACTGCTCAGTAGGAAAGGAATATGTGCTTGTCTCTGGACTCATAAAAGAAACAGAGGCTGATCTTGCATTTCCCCTCATCCTTTTTAATTGTCTGGTCATGCAAGGTACAACCAATTTCATTACAACTGACAGAGGACTCAGAGGGACTTAGATGAGAGGTACAACATGGTATATTTTGGAAAAACATTCCCCTCTTTCTATAGGAGCATATGGATAGGCATATGAAAACTGCTGTCTCTTTTTCCAGCTGGCCACAGCCAGTAGCTGATGCTTCACATGTAAAAGCAGAAACATCATAATGCACTTAACCAGATGTGGAAGGCTGAAAATGGAGGTGTCGGTGGATAGCTGTCCTTAGCCCCTTACTCCTGGAGTAATTTCTTTCCTCAAGACCCAAAGCAGAAAAGTTTGAAGCTTCTCCTGGGCTCCTCATCATAAGAAGGACATCAAGGGCCTGGAGTGAGTCCAGAGAAGGGCAACCAGGCTGGGGAAGGGACTGGAGGGCAAATCCTCTGTGGAGCGGCTGAGGGATACCTGGGATGGAGAGTGGGGTAGATACTGTTGAGTACTTTTCTTAGTTCTGCCACTAATAATGCTCTTTCTGGCAAAACAGTTTAATTTGCAGATGTCCAGACTGTACAATGGAGCTGTTGGTATATTTGATCCCATAGGAAACTTGCACTGTGCTGTTCTGTGTTGGCAAAGACATTGGACATCCTTGGATAGGAAGTGCTCCACCTAGCTGAAATGCTCTAATTATGATTTTGTTAGTTAGATGTTTGTAAACATAAGGCAAGAAGCCTGAAAAAAATACCATAGATCAAGGACTCTGGAGAAATGTTGAAAAGAATATTTTATTCCTCTCACTCTGAAGTTTGTAAATCTTAAAAATCAAATAATTTTCTGCATCATGTCACTTTTCAGACTGTGGCTAGTGCCCCTTCTGCCCCCTTGAGAGATCAGAATAAAAGATTGCTTAGAATTCTGTCCACCTTTATTCTTTTTTTGAAGGGAAGAGAAAAACATTTAAATAAAGGATATCACAGTGACCCCAAAGGGTTGGTTTGTCTGGGCTCTGCTGCACCAGCTACTTCAAAACTGAAGATCTGTGAGATTCTGCATAGAAGAATAAGCTGAGAAGAGGAACCCAGGCCAAGCACCTCTGCTGCTCCCAACTGTTGGAGTTTATCAGGGACTCTGTGACCCTACATGAGCCAAGTAGAGGAGGATACTGGTAATGAAAACACTTGGAAAAGATGGGTTTTGCTTTGTATTTCACTGTGGATGTTGTGGCCCATGTGTGGAGTTCCCCTCTGCGGTGGCAGCTTCTTCCTCCTGCCTCTGGGGTGACATCTAGGAGCGAATGCAGAAGACCAGGCTGACAAAGAGCTGAGTATTCTGAGGATAAATGAGTTAACCCATCACTGCAAACACTGTGCTGGCGGATTTTAGTGCAATTAGCTCCACAAATACCAAGACAGGCAGTCTGCAACCAGACTAAAAGGTCTCCTAAACAATTAGGGGACCACGGCCCCCATGGACCCCTGTCATGCACATTAATGTCACTAGCCTTAGCAAAGGGTATGTGTGTGCTTTGATGCCAGGGGAATCCAGGCTTTGACAGCCCCATAAACTCAGGCCATTTTTTGGTCCCTTCTCCCACGATTCAGTGGCATTTTATTTACTACACCTAATAACATTTAGTCAATAAAGGCATACAGGTTGGAGAGAGGGTCTAGTGTTAGCTTAATTACCTCAACTCTCTGCCTTCTCTTTTGTTATGTACATCATGGATACTTGACAGCATTAACATTCCTGGAATTGTATCTGCCATCCTTTGTAAAAGGATTGAATACTACGCATTAGTTCGGGCTCGTGGGGCATTTGTGTCTCCAACAACAGCTTAATTATGGACATTGTTTACTAATCAGTATTAAATTGACAGACTATGAGGGCTAATCTGGAGATTAACACAATAGCTTGTTTTCATTTTGTTCTTCTAGCAGTTTATTGAATGCGAGGTTTAAAACAAGACCCTTTTGTGAGCCTTACCTTCCACATCACAGCTTTGGGTGAGTCAAGATCTCTGTGTTTCCTTTCTGTAACTCTGAGTTTGAATGCAAACACTTTGCTTAAGGTAGGAGATCAATCATTAAAACCCCATGTTGCATTGGGTGCTGCTGGAAAGGAAAACAAGGAAGGGTTTCGTTCCTGTAGGATCAGCAGTTCACAAATCTTTAGGCTCATTGAAGCCTTCTCTTTGCTCTGTTTCACAAACTACACAAGAGTATCATCATACAGACAAACACCAACAGACCCCAGGCCCCAAGTAGTAATTTGTGTTGTGAGAAGAGCTGATGTCACTGTGTGCAAAGTTACTCAGTGAAACCTTTGTGTGCTTCTGGGATGTGTCTGTTTTGCCTGTTCAAACTCCCTGATAGTTTTGGGTTTCCTAGGAAAGGTTCCCACCAGTGACCACAAAAGTTTGTGCACAAAGCTGCTCCAGAGCAGGGTCAGATCAGATGGGAAGGAAAAGTTCTCCCCTGGCAGAGTTGTCAGGGCCTGGCCCAGGCTGCCCAGGGAGGGGGCTGAGTCGCTGACCCTGGGTGTGTTTAACAGAGGGGAGATGAGGTGCTCAGGGATCTGGTTTAGCACAGGACAGGAACGGTTGGACTTGATGATCTTAAAGGTCTTTTCCAACCTGGTGCTTCTGTGAAAGCTGCCCAGAAGCTGAACATCCATTCCACATAGTCAGGTGCCTGTTTGCTTCTGAGGAATACGAGGGTTGTTTAGGGAAGAACATGTGTCACATGAAAGAGTCTTCTGCCTGTTGTGTGTCTGTTCATCTTGTCCTACCACAGCGCTTGTGCTTTACTGTAGTGCCAGTGATTGGGCACATCATGGTCCCAACCTACTCCCATCTCTCTATTCCACTCTGGATTTTTTCCAGACTGCTAAAAATACTTTGGCTTTGGCAGTCTGGGAAACTTTGCTTATCAATGGATTACTTAGCTGATTATTATAAAGGAATGAAAACTCACTTAGAGAGATAATCTCCTATTCTCTTACTTTCTGAGAAAGTAATGTGGAGCAGGAGGAAGTGATGCTACACCTGTACTTCACAGCAGCAGTGGGAGAGTGGGTAAAGCAACTAGAAACAAGCAGAAAAGGCTGTTCCTACTACCCTCTGCCTCAGATGTGGAAATTCTCACGTGCAGGGCTTAACGACAGCGTGGCACTCCAAATTATGGAGCCAGCAGGCATTTTACTTGTGGGAAGAGAAGATGGCCAAGGTTTCTGTGTGCTGAAACACCCAGCAGAGTGTCTCTGAAGTCAGAGCTCCTCTGGTCCATGCACTCCTCATGCTGGAAGTAATTAGTATAAAAAACCCCTAATCTTTGTTTGCATCCGAGCCACGCGGTATAATCCAGCCTTTCAGAAGGATAAGGCAGTATTTCTGAGCTCACTTGGATTTCATGTAAACAATAAAGGGCTAATTCAATAAAATGGCTTTGACCCATCAAAATCTACTTTTCAGGAGCTGGAACTGCAGGTTAGGAGCCCACATGGGGCAGGGAGAAAGCTTCAAACCTGCCTGTTTGGAGAATAGCTGACAATGCAGATGTCCCAGCCCTGAGAAGAGCCAGTCGTTAAGAGATTTTGCACCTTGCTTTTTGGGGTCATATGCCTTTCATTCTTAGAGAACTTGTTTGTCAAATAGGGGATGACAGCTTTTCTGATTTATTCACAGGTCTTTGAAAAAATTAAAGGAAGGAAAGGAAAATAAAACCAGACAATTAGGCCAAAAAAAGTAACAGACTGGTTTTTTTCTCTTTAATTTTTTCATTTTTGTGTTTAAGATTCTTCAGGGGTGTGTAGTTTTCAGGAAACTTTGAGTATTTCTGCTGATGTGTCTCCTAAAAATCCCTCCCAAAACAGCCAAACACAAGAAAGCTGTTAGAAATGAAGGCATCCAAATGCATTTGTTGGCTTCTGAAAATTAAAGCTGGAGGTTCCCCAACCTTTTGGCTTGGGTGCTCTGTAGTCTCCCAGAGATGGTGTGGACTCCTGTGCAGTGAGTTTAAGACCATGACAGATGCTCTGTCCCTTAATTGTTGTGTTGCTGACTCTTTAAAAATTCTCTATCAATTCATAAATTGAAAGTCAATGATGTGAGTGATCAGTTACTGTAGCAAAGTCAAACTTTACTTAAGATTTACTTGGCTCCTTGCTGCTTGCTTACTCAAAGGGTTGTTCTTTTACATCAGGGCTTTATAAACAAGTTCATCTGGGCTTCATACTTGTGAATGTACATCCATGAGCCCCATATTTTAATGATCATACACAAAGGTTAACAACTCTGGTCTCTCCATCTACCTCTTTTGCAGTGGCACATATTCAAGTCCTTTTCAAGCAACAGCCTTGAGTGAGTGAGCACTACAATGTTTTCATGGGACTCTCAGGAAGCTGATAAAGTTTGCTAGTTAATCCAATAAAGCTCAGTCTGTGGCATCAGACCACATCAGTCAGATCAGTTTACACTCTGGCTTTTAAAGTGGGGCTTTGTTTATTTTCCTAAAGAAGTACCTGCTACCTGTACATAGGCTCTCAGGGCAGAAGGGACCACCCCACCCAGCACCTCTTTCCAACCCCCTGTTTCTGTGGCTCATGCAGAGTTTTCTGGGAGCTGGATCAAAGCAGTAAAATAGAACTGTTAGCTGGTCTTGCTTAAAGGCTAAGAAGAACAAAGTCAGGCAAAGCCTGTACTAAGACATTTCAGTATTTAATAATGCTATTTACAAAGAAATTCCTTTTTATTTTAAGATTTCATCTGTCTCCATCCAGCCACAGGATTTTGGCATAGTTTTGTTAGATCAAGAAGCTCCTGGTTCTCAAGTCTCTTCACCAGGTATATTAAGCTCAATACACTGAACTCCTTAAGCCTTATGCTGTAAGCTTTCCTCTTCAATATCTGAATATTTTTATAACCCATCTTTGATTATTTGAGGGACATTCCAACCTCCTTCAAAGCACAGGCATCAGAACTAACCAGCTACTGTAACAGATGTTTTATGTGTGCACGGATGCTGTGTTGCATCTCTGCTTCACAGACATCATCTGACCAAATGAACTGGGTTTTTGCCACAGCATCTCAGAGATGTGTGTCTGTCCAGTGCCCCTTGAATCCTTCTGCTTTCCAGGTCAGTCTCCCACCCTGCTGGCAAAACCTACGTGTTATGTTTCAATGTCTATTAAACCAGCCAAGTGACCCATCTGTGATAATGCACTTTTTCTTTCTATCCATTACAGAGAGAGGCTTGAAAGCAGGTTATCTCATACCCTGATGACAACTGCTCACTTAGGTGGTTTGGAAGCATTCAGGCTTCTGTGTGATCTCTGACAACATAACAGGTGAGTGCCTTTGCAAAAAAATCAAGTGCTCTCTGATTTCTTCTTTCTTTACCAAAGGAGATGTAACCACTGATTTTAACATTCAGGTTAAGTGAGTTAGGCACAAGTTTCAATCATATAATTAGTTCTTCAGGGAGAGAAGGAAAGAAAAGGAGGTCTCTAACACCTCCTTTTTTACTACTTCACCTACTATTACAACACAGAGGTTTTTAAGCTTAGTTTCTCTCAAACACCACCTTAAAGTGCCTTTAGACCTTGTCTTCTAGGTCTACATGTGCCAGTTTAAGATGCTGTTATAGAATGCAAGGAATCCTTCTTTCCCAGCTCTTCAGACATCAGCCAGATTAAATCAGAGTGTGTGACCACAACAGTTTTAGTCTCTCTTATCCAAAACTGCCTCAGCATCACAATCACCTCTGCTTTTCCTACTCCTTTCTTCCCACTAACTTTAGTAATCATCAGTCTGTGCAGTGAGGCAGCTTGGGGAATGCAAACCAATTGATAATTACTCCCTTTTTCTTACAGTTAAGATGCAATTACATTAAGTTCCTTTTAGAATTTAGGGAGAAAACTCTAGAGAGTGATTCAGACCACCTAAATTCTGATTTTCCTCCTCTCTGTTTAGGAAATCTGAGGATAAAGTTATATGATACAGTTGAGCTGATCTAACATCTTGCCCTTCTGTTGAAAGAGGTAGTTCTGCTCTCCCCTACTTCCCCCTACACAGTCTTGCCACTCTTTTTTTTCAGCAGCTAAATAGCTGTCTTGTGTAACTGCACCCTAAACCAGCTCACCATACAGGTAGATGAGCACCAGATGTTGCCCAAATGAGTGAAGACAGAAGGGGTGAGCCAGCCTTTTCAGAGACAGTTTGCTGTTAGATTGGCTTACAGGTACTTTTTGACCATGTCCTGAAAAGAAATGGCTTGTCTGAACTGCTGACTGGACAGGTCTGGACTGATGTCTGTGTTGGGAAATGTCAGATCTCTTGCTGGCTGAGCAAGAGGTTTTGGAACCTGCAGCAAAAAAGCTGTGACATATTGTTAGGCTAGATAATGCCTTGAATGAAAGTGCTATTTGCTGCTTGAACCCTTATCCAATTACATACACACTGAGGCATTTCTATCCTGATCAGCCACCCCATTTTCAACCTCAATGTACACAGTTTGATCAGAGATTCTCAGCCTCTCTTCCAGGAGGCTGTTAACCCTCTGTGTGAGGCTAAACCCCTGCTCTCTGTAAAAGTCGTTCCACTGCTCAACAAAACCAGATTTCCCCTCCTTCACTGCCTGTTTAATGAGCTAAACTTTCACTTACTCTTCTTTTCCTTGATTGGAAAGTTTTCTGAGAAGATCATTTAAAAACCTGTTTCTGCAGTCTGTCAAGAGCTCTGGGATGGTTTCTGGTGTAATGGCATGGATGTCAATGTGGATTGTAACCAAAGCAGTCCTTCCTGAACTTGGAATCTTCCATGTTCACTGTAATAATACGTTGCCTTCATTCCTCTAAAATGACTAGTTTATCTATTGTCTGTCTTTTGTCTCTTGGAGATTGCCTTACTCAGTTTCCCTCACACAGTTCTCAGCCAGGACTATCTATTGAATTTCAGTGTTGAGTCTTTGACCTCCAAGTCCATCAGCCTGGAGAAGAGAAGGCTGTGGGGGGACCTCATTGCAGCCTGCCAGTCCCTGAAGGGAGCAGAGAAACAGGAGGGGAATCAGCTTGTTAAAGGATAGACAATTGCAGGACAAGGGGGATGGAGTGAAGCTGAAGGAGGGAAGGGTTAGAGGAGAGATTAGGGGGAAGTTTTTTACAGAGAGAGTGGTGAGGGGCTGGAACAGGCTGCCCAGAGAGGGGGTGGGTGCCCTGTCCCTAGAGGTGTTCAAGGCCAGGTTGGATGGGGTCCTGGGCAACCTTGTGTAGAGGTTGGTGGCCCTGCCTGTGGCAGGGGGGTTGGAACTCTGTGATCCTTGGGGTCCCTTCCAACCCAGACCAGTCTGTGATTCTGATTCTATGATCAGAATTGAGCCACTGGCGATTCTCAATCAGTTCCTCCAGCTTATTCTTGCAAGGCAGTCTCTTCATATGTCTACAATGTCAGGTACAATTAAATACACCCAGGGGTAAAGATTTTGGGCTTCCTCCTTGCTGTGACATGTTTTCAGTCATCTTTTGTTTCCTTGTCTATACTTTTTATACAATTCCTCTGAAATAGTGTGTGGGAGACCTGTGGAGTCATCTGGACCTGGGAATGTCCAAATATCCAGGAAAGAGTTTTCTCACAGCCACAAACTTTCTCCTCCACCAGAACTTCATAAAGATAAAAATACATCTCTTTTGAGGGAGGAAGTGAAATTTGGCACATCCAGTGTAGTACCATATAGCTAATGACCCTCTGTCTGTCTTGTTACTGATGGGAAAGTGTATTACAAAGTGAAGCCTCAAGCTCAACTCTGGGAAATTCCACTGCCTGCTTTTCAGTTTGTATTCCCTCCCTACCATCCCCTTGTAAAGGATTACAAATAAGTTCAGGAAATCAAAGTCAGAACCTACACCAAACTGTTCAAGAATCCTACAAGCAATCACACAAGCCCCAAAAGACCCTGAGGGTGGGCTTTACATCATCTCCATATGGGTTACCAAGGGCAGGGGCACCACAGAACTCAATTCACTGCCAGGTCAGACCAGGACTCCTTAATTATGACTATTTCCATGTTGAGCATTAGGAGCCAGGGGCTGATAACTTGGTTTCCAGAGGACACTCCCACATGCCTTTGTTTCCTTCTTTTCTTAAAGCTGTGTCTGTGCCCAGATGGACTCAAACCTGTTTAAATTACTGCTGGTCACAGAGATCCAAGTAGCCATCAGGGTTTTTATTGGACTTCCCCACCATAGCTCCACCTTGTGCTTCAGCAAAGGAAGCATTAAGAAAGTAACTGGCCTACGTTAATTAGAGTTAATTAGAGACTTCTCCTCCGCTTTTCCTGGTGACAGACTATCAGTTGGTAATTACAATGCATCAGCAACCCCCCACTTGCCTCTGATGCTGCTTGGTGAGCTAATGAGGGAGAGAGAAGGAGCTGTAGTAAGAGGCTGTCCTGAGTGGTTTGAAGTCGTGTAGGGGAGAGTTTGCTTCACTCTAACAATGGAGTTTGAACTGTAAGGTTGGGGTTTGCAACAATACTACTGATGTGTGCTCTTAGGGCACCCCATGAGTTACCTTCTCTCATGACTTGATGTTAAATATGCTACATTTAACTACTGCACATCACAACACTTCTTGTCTCTGCTTCAGAGCAGAGAGAGGTCTGTTCCCATTCTTTTTATGTGTGTGCAGATGACCTCCTCCACCTCATTAGCTCTGCAGTGTGTTGGCTGGTGTGCTGGGAGGGATGATCACAGAATCATAGAATCATAGAATGGTCTGGGTTGGAAGGGACCCCAAGGATCATAGAGCTCCAACCCCCTGATGTGATCCTGAGAGATCCACCCAGCTTCAAGGGATGCAGAGCAGCCCTGACCAAGCTGCCATCTCTGCTTCCTCAGTGGGAATCAATTGGATGAGGGTGGAGGAACACGCAGTGATGTGAAGGAGCAGTAAGCACCCTCCTCCCTTACTCATTTCATCAATGAAGAAGAATGTTCCACCTCAGACTTTTTAAAAATCACATCATGCACATAATATTAAACCACAGTCTATAATCAACAGTTCAGGTCCTGATTTGAGTTAAATAGACCTCAGCTGGAGAGCTGACCTTACTGTCTCTATGATGTTTGAAAATATCAGCTGCTGAGTTAGTTTAGGTACTTTCTCAAGGACACAATGCACAGCAAGATCCTATGGTCAGCCCCCTGAAGGACAGAGAAGTGAAGTGTTGTCCCTTCAGTTCTGTAGTATTATGAATTTAAAAGACTTCTGATGCTTAGAAAACCTTCTCTGTATGAAGTTCTTCTTAGAATCATAGATGAAAAATACCCCTTGCCTAAAATGTAAATAATCATAGAATCATAGAATGGTCTGGGTTGGAAGGGACCCCATGGATCACAGAGCTCCAACCCCCCTGCCACAGGCAGGGACACCAACCTCCAGGTCTGGAGCTACACAAGGTTGCCCAGGGCCCCATCCAACCTGGCCTTGAACACTTCCAGGGACGGGGCATCCACTATTTCTCTGGGCAGCCTGTTCCAGCACCTCACCACTCTCTCTGTAAAAAACTTCCCCCTAATATCTAATCTAACCCTTCCTTCCTTTAGCTTTAGTCCATTTCCCCTTGTCCTGCCATTATCTGCCCTTTTAAAAAGTTGAATCCCCTCCTGCTTATAAGCTCCCTTCAGGGACTGGCAGGCTGCAATGAGGTCCCCCCACAGCCTTCTCTTCTCCAGGCTGAACCAGCCCAGCTCCCTCAGCCTCTCTTTGTAGGGCAGCTGCTCCAGCCCTCTGAGCATCCTCGTGGCTCCTCTGACCCCTCTCCAACAGTTCCACATCTCTCTTGTGTTGGGCCCCAGCTCTGGACACAGGACTCCAGCTGGGGGAGGGCAGAGCAGAGAGGGACAATCCCCTCCCTGTCCCTGCTGCCACCCCTCTGCTGATGGAGCCCAGGATCCCATTGGCCTTGCGAGCTGCAAGAGGCACTGCTGGCTCATGTTAAGTCTCTCACCCACCACAATCCCCAAGTCCTTCTCACAGGGCTACTCTCAAGAAGCTCTTCTCCCAGTCTGTATCTCTGTCTGGGATTGTTCCGACCCAAGTGCAGCCCCTGACACTTGGCAGTGTTGAACCTCATTAGGTTCCCCCGGGCGAATAACAATGAATAAATAACAATCTAAGCAGTCAATTAAAACATTTCTTTGGAATTCCCTGATCTACCTCAGCCCTCAAAACCTGGTATTTGAACAAGGTGTTACTACAGTTCAAAACACTGCAGTGAATTTTACCAGATACTGCAGTTTAACTGCATATATCCAATCTCTTCAGACACCAGCGAGATCTGAGTATGAACTCAAAGGTGCTGCAATATTTTGCTGAACAGGGCTGTTATAAAATGCATCCTTCAATTAAAAATATTCTTAAAAACCTAAATTAGTTAACTGTCAGTACCTGTTAGAGTTGATATGGGGTCATAGAATCACAGACTGGGCTGGGTTGGAAGGGACTCCAAGGATTATACAGCTCCAACCCCACTGCCACAGGCAGGGACACCAACCTCTACACAAGGTTGCCCAGGGCCCCAGCCAACCTGGCCTTGAACACCCCCAGGGATGGGGCACCCACCCCCTCTCTGGGCAGCCTGTTCCAGCCCCTCACCACTCTCTCTGTAAAAAACTTCCCCCTAATATCCAATTTAAACCTTCCTTCCTTTAGCTTTAATCCATCCCCCTTGTCCTGCCATTATCTGCCCTTTTAACAAGCTGATTCCCACTTGGTACCATTAGAAAAGAGAAACATGCATTTGGGAGAGATAGAGAGCACTGAGTTTCAGGGTGAAAGGAACTTCTCCTGTGTGCAAAGCAGTTGTTGAAGTCTCAGAAAGAGAGATCTGCACTGGGAATGCCGTTGGCATAGTGAGAACTATCAAACTGAATGGAGTCTTGGAAAGAACAACACTTGATAACAGCTGTGTTTGCATTAAACATTTTTAGAGTTCAGTTCAGTGCAGTTCTGCACCATATATGTAGAAGTTTTGTGCAGAATTTGCATACAGAGAGCATGGAATGCTCTTTACTGGGTAAATTATTTGCTTCTGCTATTTATTACACTCCCCCCACCCCTCCCCATCCCCTGGGCACACGTGGCTGCAAGGATTTGAGTTAGTAGAGAAAACAGGTGTGCCTGGTCAGAAGAGCAAAAAGCTTGTATTCAGGGGAAAAGCAGGATTTTTGTTTCCAGTGAGATGTATTATGCAGCCTCCCCCCTGGGTCTGTCTGCACTGACCTTTTGGCAAGAATGAATCCAGGCACAGAGACCGTGCCCCATATTTGCCTCATCTAATGGAGATGCTTTAATTCTGTCCTTAGTAGGCAGAAGGTTTAAGTACAACCTTAAGGCAGGAGCATTATTGCAATAGGCTTACCTCTGAAGAAGACAGGTTCCTCTAGATGGTTCTTCAGATGCACCAGGCCACTGTCTAGCTCTTTAGAGAGACCAACAGGGAAGTTCACAGAATCACCAGGTTGGAAAAGCCCTTTAAGATCATCAAGTCCAACCATTCCTGTCCTGTGCTAAACCAGATCCCTGAGCACCTGATCTACCAGTCTGTTAAACACACCCAGGGGTGGGGGCTCAGCCCCCTCCCTGGGCAGCCTGGGCCAGGCCCTGACAACTCTGCCAGGGAAGAACTTTTCCCTCCCATCTGCTCTGACCCTGCCCTAGCACAGCTTGAGCCCATTGCCCCTTGTCCCATCTCCTGTCCCCTGGCTGAAGAGACCATCGCCCACCTCTCTGCACCCTCCTGGCAGGGCAGGGGAGGTGGGGAGAAGGTCTCCCCTCAGCCTCCTCCAGGCTGAACACCCCCAGCTCCCTCAGCTGCTCCTCAGAGGATTTGCCCTCCAGCCCCTTCCCCAGCCTGGTTGCCCTTCTCTGGACTCGCTCCAGGACCTCCATGTCCTTCTTGTAGTGAGGGGCCCAGAACTGGACCCAGCACTCAAGGTGCAGCCTCACCAATGCTGAGTACAGGGGCACAATCCCCTCCCCAGACCTACAGGCCACACTATTTTTGATAGTGTGAACTTTTGACCTTTAAGATCATCTTGTCCAGCCCTTCCTGTCCTATGCCAAACCATAAAGTTGTGTGATAAGATTGAACCTGCCCAACAGCTCACTTCAGGTGAAGGGAGAAGTCTCACTCCTTCTTCCCAGCTATGTGGATCCATTCCTGCTGCTGCAGCTGCTCCTGTCCTTGCCTGACTGCAGAGTAAAATCTGAGCTGACTCACCAATCTCAAGTAAAATTGCCCTTTTTCTTTGGTCAGGTGGAGCAAAAGCTTTCCTACAGGCTGAGTGAATTGCATCCCAGGTCAGGCAGTGCCAGGGAACACCAAAAGCTGTGAAGGATGCTATCCCTCCAGCACAGGTCACCTCAGAAGGTTGTCTGGCTTCCTTTTTCCCAGATTTTCCTGTAGGCTGGCAAGAAGAATGAAGTGGGAAGATACAGTTCTGCTACAGTTGTGCCACCTATGGAAAATCTAGATCTAGGTTTTAACTCCTGATCATTGCTTGTAGCTGTCTCAGGCTTATGACTTGTGGTCCTTATGGTATTGAGCCTTCAGCAACTAAGAAGTCTGTGGGTTCCCCACTGCTCAGGTGCAGTCACTGCTTCACAGCAGAAGCAGTAGTGTGGGTGATGTGAGGATGCAGGAGGGCTTCAGCAAAAAAAAAAAAAGAATTAAAACAATAAAATCAGCAAAAGGCACAGAAAATCCACACTGAATGGTGGAAGGTTCTCTGTGCTCAGTGCCACCATAGTGAGAAGACCAGAAAGGAAAGACAGTACCTTTCTTCTGAATCAGAATTTTGTCTTGAATAAAACTGGTTTTGCTTGTTTTAAAATCAGTTCAACATTTAAAATAAGGTGAGACAAGTGGAAGCCATCAGAGAAGTGTAAGTGAGCATGCACTGCTGGCTCTCATGCAGGGAGTTGGTGAGAACAATGCCTGAATTTCCTTGGGTTGATTGTCCCTGTTCCCACCAACCAGACATTCAGTCCATCTTATTTCTTTAGTCTTCCTTCATTGCAGTGTAGGGTTGGAAGTGGTGGTAGGTACCACTTGGGGTCTAATGACCCTGGAGCTGAGCTGTTCTCTGTTCCATGTGGCTGAACACTGGTACATAATCAGACTTCATTTGTGGAGCAAGAGTAAACTTACCTTCCATGTTCCTCCTCTGTATGCAACCTATAAAAGAAAGATTCTGGGCTAAGGGAGAGCTCTGCAGTTTTGGAAACCTCTCTATTTTTGGTCAGGCTAAGGACAGCCTTCATCCCTTAAGGCTGCATTTCACATCCAGGGAGGCAGGCTGTATTCCCATGGTCTGAAAGGGATGGAGTGTCCATGATGGGGTAGGACCTCCCTGCTCTTAGTGTCCCCTTGTGCTCTTCCAAGCTCTTAGTGTTCCTTACAAATTACAGTCTTTGGTAGTACAGAACACTGGGCTATTTTAACTGCCTGGAGGTGTTGTGGTGCTGGGGAGGGAATATAATAGGCTGAGAAGTATTTTCTTACTGTGCTGGATGGTTTTTTTAGGCTTCCATCCTGCAACAGGACCAGTGGGACTCCCTGTGAATAGAAGAGGTCTCCTACTCCACCACATCCTTAAATTTCACTTCACATGTGAAATCCACAGTCAGCTGCAGCATCTCCATACACTTAAAGTGATCAAAAGGTATGAAGGAAAAGAGCTATTGGATATAAATCCCAGAACACTGATAAGCAACTTCATTACTGAGCAGCAGGCAGGTGGTAGTGTTCATTTCAGGTGGTAGAATGATAATTAAATCCCAGAGCAGTTGAATTCAGTAGGAAATGGGGAAAGAACACAGAAGGAAATAGCTTCCAAGATGAAAAACATTTCAGTTTACACTGGAGAGACAAGAAGCAAATTATTGACTTGAAGAATCCCATTTTCAGGAGGCTGTGAAAAGTGTCAGGAGAAGGGTCTGGAGATCAAAAGGAGACTGAAATGTTAACAGGTCTTCCTGAGAACAAGAATGTGGCAGCTGGAGACTTGTTAGAGCTATCTAGGGTGACAGCATGGGGAGGAGAGAGATGTACACTCTCTCTAAGGTAGTCTAATGAAACTGGCACTCCCTGCTTAAAGCACAAGGAGCTGAGAGCTGGCAGTAAGCACCAGTAAGCCCTGGGGAACTACTAAACAGCTGTACTGCATATATTGTTTTTAAGATTTGTTTTCTCAGAACAGTTTGGTTACAAGACCTGCCCAGATTCTGTAGACCTAGGCTTTCCACACAGACAGAGGCAGAAAACAAACAGCATCCTCAGAGCAAATGGTTTTAGTTAGAACATGAGTCTCTGTGCAGAATTCACCTGTGGATCAAATATTATTCTTCTAACTCAAAAAGAATTATCTTCAGCATCCATTATTTCAAAACCACAGTGGGTTCTCACAGCTTTGCCCCCAACTCATGGACCCACCCAGCTCTTCATCCACACAAATCCATCCCAAACCGTCAATTGCAGCATGTGCTTGGGTGAGGGACATTTGTTTGACACCTGCTGCAGGAAGGTGCAGTGGGAAGGCAGCACACTGGTTTCAGGAATGTGTCCAGGGATAAATGGTACTGATAATAAATGCTGAATATGCAGCCAGTGTAGATGCCATAGAAAACAGCATTGCCTTTCACAGAATCACTGGGTTGGAAAAGACCTTTAAGCTCATGGAGTCCAACCGTTCCTGTCCTGTGCTAAACCACATCCCTGAGCACCTCATCTCCCCTCTGTTAAACACACCCAGGGGTGGGGGCTCAGCCCCCTCCCTGGGCAGCCTGGGCCAGGCCCTGACAACTCTGCCAGGGAAGAACTTTTCCCTCCCATCTGAGCTGACCCTGCCCTGGCACAGCTTGAGCCCATTGCCCCTTGTCCCATCGCCTGTCCCCTGGCTGAAGAGACCATCGCCCACCTCTCTGCACCCTCCTGGCAGGGCAGGGGAGGTGGTGAGAAGGTCTCCCCTCAGCCTCCTCTTCTCCAGGCTGAACACCCCCAGCTCCCTCAGCTGCTCCTCAGAGGATTTGCCCTCCAGCCCCTTCCCCAGCCTGGTTGCCCTTCTCTGGACTCGCTCCAGGACCTCAATGTCCTTCTTCTGTTTATTTCATTCCTTTTCATTCACACTAAGTCCTGCCAAAGACAGGATCTATTCTGAAGAATTCCTTATGGAGTTCTTTCCTTTTAGGGTGAAGAGCAAGCTCCTGAGTCTTAGGGTAAGGACACAGAGGTAGGAGAAAGTAACCAGAGGAAAAATAGGTGTTTCCAAAGGGATGCTGATTTGGGAGTTGAAAGAAGAAAAGAATTTGCTGCAGTCTTGTGAGAAACAAACACCCCTTGGGACGTTTCTTCCTACATTCTTAATGTACCACATTTCCTGATAGTAATGATGTGGGCACTTCTTTCCTCAAATATGTCATTCCCATTATACTTACTGTTCAACAAAACCTCATTTCTCCCTTTAGGATGATGCAAAGGAACCCAAACAAGAAACAGTTCTGTATTTTGAAACACTTGGAACAGTAAGTAAGCTTTTACCTTGGACTTTTGTTAGGTTTCTTGGTGTAAAATGTCCATTTAACAGCTGTGCTACCAATGTGAGCTCAAAACTCAAAGCATCCCTGTGCTCAGAGCTGTACCTCAGCAGTAGCTCTAAATCATTTCCCACCCATTGTGTGCTTCCCCAGCCTTGGGCACAGTGTAGGGAGAGCCAGAAGTTAGAGGATGAGCTAACCAAGGGTTAAAATACCTGCTGCTTGTGAGCGTCTACTCATGGTTTGCAGAAGTCTGTGTGGTTGTTGTGGTTTAACTGGGCAGGCAGCTAAAACAACCACACAGCCACAGTGGGATGGGGGAGAGAATTGGAAAAGAAAGGTAAAATTGTGGGTTGAGGTAAAGATAGCTTCATAGGATGGAAAAGGCAATAATGATGATCAAAGAATATACAAAACAAGTGATGCATCCACCACCCATCAACCAGTGATGCCCAGCTAGTTCCTGAGCTGCTGTCCCAGTCCCTGTCCAAATTCTCCCACATTATATATGGAGCATGATCATATGGAATATCCCTTTGGCCAGTTTGGGTCAGTTGTCCTGGCTGTGTCCCTTCCCAGCTCCTTGTGCACCCTCAGTCTCTTCACTGGGGGTGGTGAGAGAAGCCAAAAAGTCCTTGACTTGGTGTAAACATCACCCAGCAACACCCAAAATATCAGTGTGTTATCAACATGACTCTCATCCCAAATCCCAAACACAGCATTATACCTGCTGCTGGGAAGACAATTAACTCTATCCCTGCTGAAACCAGGACAGTGGTGCAGCTGTTTTCACCTGCTGGACTGCAGAGAGAACTTTCTAGCCATTGTTCTTCAGATGTCCTTTACTTCTCCAGATATGAGTAGGAAGAGCAAAAGCTCATGTAAATACAAAGAGGAGGAGAGCAGATGCTTTCTTTGTAGGTGTGTTCCACATCAGAGAAAACCTCAAAATCCCTGCTGTCATCCTAGAGGAGGAAGGTGACTGGGGACAGGAGGATGCTAATGGGATCCCACCTCCTGAAGATGGTCTGCTTCTCTGAACAACTGTGGAGGTGGGGTAGGATTACTTTCTTTGCCACAGAAATCTGCAGGGCCCAGCCATACTACTCAGATAGTTGGCAAGAAAACACCCTCTTGAAGATCATTTCTGTTGAACTTGATAGGAACTGTGTCACTGACTTCAGCAGGACCTGGACCAGGCCATAATCTGTTAAAGAAATAACAGTGACATGACTGTTTTCCCTTCTGGCCCCCTACTTTTGGCTATTCTGCCCACCACAGTGTTTATTCTTTCTCAAGCTGGGCTGGTTTGATTGCAGCAGCACAGGCAGACAGCAATTGCCCCTGACCCAGGGAGCTCTTGCAGCAGAGCTAAAGCATCATGCTGCAAGCTTTTGCTCAGGCAGCTCCTCCAATTTTTAAGGGAACAGCCTCAAAGAATCTAAGGAATCACAGATATTCTGGAGGGAGGGGGGAAATCTGTTGGCTGAAGGTGACTGTGTAGAAGAAGAAAAGAATGAACTAGCATCTTGGTTCAACATATCTGCTATATCAATCATTTCCTCTGAGTGGGTAGCAAAGATATGATCTAATAGGGGCAGGATCCTTATTTCCTGTTGGAAGCTGAGCTTACCTTTTGTGTGAAATCAGAGTGGCTGTATTTTGGTTTATTCACCAAATATTTTTATCAGCTATGTCTCAGACTACAGAAATCTCTTTCAAATCTTCTACCTTTCTGTAAGGCTTTCTAGCATATACTCCCCCAAATTTTCAAGCCTTGTGCTAATTTTCTCCCTGTGTTGCCCAAGCTCAGGTTCAGACATAGGTGTGAGAGTCCTCCTTTTCCTTTGAGAACATGCTGGTGCATGTACAGTCAATGCCAGGGCAGTCATCCTCATATTTGACTTCTCTCACAATCAAGAAAAAAAGGATAAATCAGAATAAAATGGCATATGAGACCAGAGGTGTGACCAGTGATAAGCAGCCAAATAATACCTATGTTGATATTTATGCATCTAACTGCCCATGGATTTCCCTGGGCATTCAGACACTTAATTAGGATTTAGTTTGAGTATCTTTGTGCACCTGGCTCTATGCCTGGTATGAGGTGTTAGCAGGATCAGCCCCATCAGCTCATATGCTCAAATCTGCCATGATCCTTCTGTAGGCAAGCCCATGTGCTCCCCAGTGACTCTGGTGGAGTCAGGAGAACCTGGAGACTGCTCCCATGGAGCTCATTTTAGGGTCTGAGTCTGAGTTTTATTATGAATGAGGAACTTGTTGTTGCCTGTGTGGTGATTTCGTTCCCTCTAAAGCATCACAGAAACAAAAGTCATTGGAATAGGTCAGCAAAAGTCAAGACACCATCAAAGAATTGTTTCAGTAATCAATTTTAAAAGGCTGGCATCTTGAGTTTCCTAATCATAGAAGCATAGGATATGTTAGGTTGGAAGAGACCTTTAAAGCCCATCTAGTCCAACCCCCTGTAGTGAGCAGGGTCATCTTCACTACATCAGGTTGCTCAGAGCCCCATCCAGCCTGACCTTGAATATCTCCAGGGATGGGGCCTCTAGCACCTCTCTGGACAACCTGTGCCACTGAGACACCACCCTCAGAGTGAAGAATTTTTTTCCTGAGGCTGGTTAGTTTCTCCTCCTTGTGTTTAGAAGCAGTTAGTGTTACCTGTTATCACAGGCAGTGTGAGGAATGTTTCTACTGGGACTGGTTTGGAGTGACTGCTCTTGCTCAGGAGGCAAAATTGGAGCTAATGTGTCCCAAGCAGGAACCAAACAGCTCCTAATTCCAGAGGGATAAATTTGTCAGTGTTTCACGTGTTTCTCACTGCAGTTGGCTTCTCTTGTGTGTCTGCACTGACCCTCTCCAATCATCCCTGATGTTACTGGTAGCCAGGCAGTGGGGATCTGCACTCTGAGCTCCTAAACAGCCCGTGTGACCTTGCATCTGGTTGTATGATAAGATGTGTACAGATAAATGAGCTCCACCTGCCAAACAGTCCAGGTGAAACTGAAGAATTGGCATGTCCTTGCTGTTACTCATTCCTCCACCCAGCTTTGTGTCATGGGCAAACTTTGTCAGCAGCAATTCTGGCTCTTCTTCTGAACTCCAGTATATTATTGAGAGGCACTGTGCACAGTGAGATCCCTGTGCTGCTTACTACCTGTGCTATGCCTCCCTGAGCTCCCAGTCTTGGTGACTTTGGGCTGAGTTTTCCATGTGGAGTGGTTTCTTGTCCATGTTCAAGCCACAGACTGGGTGCTGAATCAGTTTTTATGAACTACTAGTTAAAAATTGACATTTTTGTGAAGGAGTTTTTGATTCATTCTATCACCTCCACTACTTTTGGCCAAACAGATTTATAATCATGCAAACATTTGAAGCATTTGAGACTTGCATTCTGCTTCATCAAGAGGATTGATACTATCTGGGTTGTTGTGAACCTTTGGCTTTATAACTGATTGCATCTCATCACAACTCATTGATTCTCATTGCAACTCTATAATAGTCCAATCTGGAATCGATGCTGTAAGGCTTTTTGTAGTTGACCCTTTTGTAGTTATCCACAATTCCCTAGTTGGTACATGCATTATTGTCTGAAAATCCCCTGCTTTTGCTTAAATAAAACCCCCATCTTCTTAAATAAATCCCCTACCAGCTCACAGCTCCTTGGACAACTCTTCAAAGCTCTTAAGTTATTCCATGTCTGAATCCAGGGCTAAGATAGAATGACAGTGAACCTGGGGAGGGAGGAAGCCCACATGCATTCATTCATCATGTAACAGTGGGTATTGTACCCATACAATGTGTTTGTGGCTTCAGGACTGAGATTCTGGGCTGAAGTGGTAGCCTGGGTATGTCCTTTCTAGGTTGTTTTGAGGGCTGTAACAAGCCCTGTGGTAATTGAAGGGGGATCAGGGAACCTCCTCCATCTGTAACAACCCTGTATAATCTACTCCACTGTTTTCTCCTCCACATCCAGAACCCAGAATGGCTCCAAGCAGAAGATACTGAATCCTTGACCTGCTTCCACCAGGCTTCTCTCCTTGTGTCATGGCTTGAAAGAGGACCACACACCAAAGTGGAGCTTTTTTAAGCACCTTCAAGGCTTGGACACCAAGGATTGCCATAAGGTAAGAGGCCACAGATGAGAGTGTTCCTTCCTGTATTTTGTTTGCACTTTGGCATTGCTGACCAACTCATCCTTTGTATTTGGAGACTGAAGTTTGACCACTCTGCTTGTTAGTGCTTTCCCAGGATTGTAGGGGTTGGAAGGGACCTCAGGAGATCGAGTCCAACCCCCAATGTTCTGCAGGCATTAAGAAAGCAAACTGCAGATTAATGTCCCAACAGTTAATGCACGTTTCTAGAGGAGAGGACAGAGAGAAAGGTGCATTATCTTTATAAAGAAAAAAAAAAGGAAAAGCCCACTCAACAATTACTTTTCAAGACAAGCATTGAGGCACTTTGCCAGAAACATGTGAAAAGCTGTCCATCACCTGCAATGTGCCTCTTGCCCTTCCAGCCTGTCCCAGTGACTGCTTTCAAGCCTTTGAATCCAACCTAGAAAAAGCTGTATTCCAAGGAATAACCCTGGAAAGCTTTGATTCATTGCTTGTGCTCAGGATTTGTGAGATGTCCTATAATTGCCTATGTTATTACTCCTGCAATATCTTGTATTACCTTACTGCATGCTTAGAGACCAAAACTTTATAGACAGATAGAAAGCAGCCCAAGAAGGAGAAGAGACATAAATCAAGGTATAAAACTGCCCTGAATAATATTTTATGCTTCATTATATTGACCTGGAATTACAGGATAAAGATGTTTTCCACTGGTGAACCCTTCTTTTCTTGCTTTCTCCCTGTGCCTGTTTCAGCCTTGTTGGAGTTCTTCGTTAAATCCTGACTCTGTATCAAACGAGCTGTGGTACATAAAGGTTTCAAAGCAACAATTACTCTATTATTTCAGCAGAGATTACCTGTTTGAAATGAAACCCACACTGAATCCTTTCTGACCTGGTCCTTATTGTGATGCTGATAACGAGCCACACTTTCCAGTCTTTATCTCCCCTTCCTAACGGGGGTAATCTTTTCTTCTGGAGCTTAATTCTGCTAATAGCACCCTTGACTGGTTGCCAGACAACAAACACAAGCAGGTGAAAAATGAATGGCTCCAGTCTGACCGCTGATAACTGCTAGAGACTTTTTATTCTCAGAATTCCCTCCAAAATATACAAGTTGACTGGTGGACAATCAATTACATTCCTGGGGTGCTTCTCTCTCCCTCAGACTGCTTATTCTTTGAAAGAAATTGTGATGATCTTTTCTACAGTTTCAGATTCTTTCTTTTTTTTTTTTCCCTCCCTCCTCCAAACAAAGATAAATAATAATTCCAGATGTTAGAAATTACTTTTAAATTAAACCAGCTAATACAGGGGACGTATGCTTATCTAATTCCCCCTGTTTTTTAAGTGGTAACAATATGATGGAAATAGCTAAAACTGATGTGCAGTGAAGGTATGCAAAATAGCTTGAGATTGTAAAGTGCTTTCCCCCCACTCNCCCCCCTTTTCTGATTTACTGTCCATGAAAATGAATTACGGACTCGGGAAGAAAACAGAAGTTTTTATTTGCTGAGCTCAATGGGCTGCTTTCTGGGGACTTGAACTCTGCAAAGTGCTGAAAAAAAGATTACTGCATTCCACTGACAAGCTTTCTGTTTGAACCAAATGGGAGGGATGACAGTGTGCTGCACTCTGCCTTTCCCCTGCCCAAAAAATCCCAGGACTGTTCATTGTTCCTCTGCTGCGTGCAGGAAAAGGCAAGCCCTGAAGTACACACTCTCCAGAGCTTTGCTAAATTTGAGCCTGGACTTAACTTTAAACTGGTTCCTCTTAAAACCAGTGAGTGCAGGAGAGCCTTAGCACCTTGCAGGTTTGGACCTTGGGCGAATCAAAGCTGTTATCTTAAGGAGGATGGTGCAAACAGACCTTCCTTCACTGGAGTGGGGGGAACACACATTAATTTCCACCGGCTGAAGATTTGGTGGGGACTCATTTGGGTTCTTTTCCAGAGTGGTTTTGCTTTTACCATCTGAATATATGATTATAAGGCAACTAGTTAGTGCTGAGGGGGGGAATATGGTTGGCTTGGCTGGAAAATATAAAAGTATCCACTGTTCCTTCAGGGAAATCATTTTAATAGATAACAGCATGTTGTACAATGTTTCATCAGTGATATTTAGATCTAAATTAGGAGCAGTTGTGAGATGGGTTGCCGATTTTCTTGTGATAAAAGGGAAATAGTTCAAGAAATACAGACCAGATGTTATCTTAATCCAATCCTCATGTACAAGAGCACACTATGAGACAGTAATAATAGTCCCTTCTACCTGTTTCTAATTTTCCTGCTCCGAAACACCCCCTGTGAAAAATAGATTAAACCAACACATCATTTATGAATCGGCACTAGGTGGGTTTGAGTTTGCATGGAATGCAGCATGCGTGGCACAGGCTGGAGGGTGCAGCCTCTAAGGGTTTGATCCATGTTCAAAAATGCATGCTTGACAGGAATGTTTAAGACAGCAGCTCGTAGTGATTTAAAAGGAGAGTAGCCAGTTTGGGTTTGAATCAGGCTTTTGGTTCAGCATATCCCTACACAGTTTCAAATTTGTCATCAGTGTTTCTAGGCAGTATATGTTATACAATCCTCTGCAGGCCAAAGGAAAAAAAAGAGGGGGTCGATCCTCAGCTGCTGTAAATCAACACTGATCCATTGATTTAGATGGAACTACACTGATTTGTACCATCTCATGGGCTGGACAAAGTGTATTAACTTTCCCCATGAAAATCCTTCACAACAAAAAGCTCCATTCACAGGCCTACTGGATAAGCAGTAACTAATGTGTCTCTGTTCTCATAATAATGTTTAATACCTGCATCATTTCCTACTTGCTGGGGCAGTTGAAGCATTACTCTTCGCTTTGACGTAAGAAGTCGAGTGCAATGCATTTGTAATCTTTGGGACAGCTTTCTCCATAACTCTCTGCCTCAGCTAAACCATTTTGCTGGAATATTCGGGTCTCTTGGCATCAATATGCCCAAGGAGGCACTTGGGCAGCTGTCTAGTGACTCAGGAAACAAGACTTTTTCATTTCTTTTGAGGAACACAGTCGTATGAAAACACTTTATTCAGCACTATCCCAAGCTGTAAGAACTACCTGGGCTTTATTTTCTGTTCACTGGAAATGGAAATAGCTGTGAGGATAGCAATAATTGGTGCTAATAAGGCTGTTTTATCTAAATTAGACACCTTCACCTTTTGGACCATTCCAAACTATTTTCCAAGCAGAGTAAAATCCTGTTTTCCAGATATTTTCATATTTCTATGAACAGAGGAAACAAGAGCAGGCAATGAGACAATTAATCTGCAGAGACTGCCCACACAGCTGTCTGGCTGCTGCAAGGACTGTGTGAGGATGGAACCACAGTTTTCCATTTCAAACTACCTCCTTTGCTCTTCAGTTACTTTTAAAATTAATCTGTAGCATTGCAAATGGATCCACCCCTCTGGGTTTTGGGGTGGAGTTTTTTTTTTGGGGGGGGGATGTATTTTAAATAAATGGACTGGAAAGAATAGCTTTATATAGCTATTCTAGTTCATAATCTGACTGTGGATCTAGAAAGACTCATGGGTGATGTATCAACACATCAGGGCAAAGTTGTCCAGCATTTCTGTAGAGAATCATGTGAGGGCAAATCATACGAGGAGTGACTGAGGGAGCTGGGGGTGTTCAGCCTGGAGAAGAGGAGGCTGAGGGGAGACCTTCTCTCCACCTCCCCTGCCCTGCCAGGAGGGTGCAGAGAGGTGGGCGAGGGTCTCTTCAGCCAGGGGACAGGTGATAGGACAAGGGGCAATGGGCTCAAGCTGTGCCAGGGTAGGGTCAGCTCAGCTGGGAGGGAAAAGTTCTTCCCTGGCAGAGTTGTCAGGGCCTGGCCCAGGCTGCCCAGGGAGGGGGCTGAGTCCCCAGCCCTGGGTGTGTTTAACAGAGGGGAGATGAGGTGCTCAGGGATCTGGTTTAGCACAGGACAGGAACGGTTGGACTCAATGATCTTAAAGGTCTTTTCCAACCCAGTGATTCTGTGATTCTGAGAATTTTTTTATTGTGTTTTAACCTGTTAATCCAACAGCTGTCATTGTATTTATATTATGTCCATATCTCCAGAATCCCCTTGCCTTTTGGGGTCAGTTGTGTTTGATTCTGTACATGTGCATGCACTGAAATGCTCTTGAGTCAGACAGTGTAGTCAGATGAGACAGGTGGATCAACAAGAAGAGAAGGGGATGGGATTGTAAAGGAACAGCACAAGAAGAGGCAGAAATAGAGCCCAAGTTGTCACAGACCCTGGACTGCTCACATGGGTGGGAAAGCCTGTCATTTGGGTAAGAGTGCTTATGGAAAACTTGATGCATTAAAGTAGTTAATGAAGGCATGAAACGAGGGGAAGAAAAATGCAGAGCAGTTGAAAATAGCTACAGGAGAGAGAATCCACCTGACAGACAACCTGTGGATTGGGAAGGCTTTGAAAGGCTGCAGCAGCAGAGATGAAGACACACATCTAATGAAAATGCAAAGGGCAGTTTAGAGATCTCAGTGCTAAAAGGCACCAGTGGTGGTGGTGGTAGTGGGGTACGTAGGTTAATACTGAAAGTGTGTTATTAGTAATGACCAAAGACCTTTAGCCTCCTGCCCAAAATCTTTTCTTTACTGTATAGAACGGGAAAGTAAACTCTATCATGTTGGGCTATTTAGTCAGCTATTAGTGCATTCATCTTTTCATCATTTGACAGGTGGAAGTAGTAGTCCAGCTTTTAGTTTTAATTATAAGGGATTCCAGATGTAGAATAGGACATAAATTAAAACCAGATCTACTCATATGTCTTTTCAAAGTAAGCCAACTTCAAGGTATCTGCTTTTCATTTCAAAATGTTATTAAAGCTATTACTAAGAAATTCATAGTCTTAGCATGCTCCAATAATTGACACCTTTAAAGTGACTAAACAGATTTAGAGTGTGCAGAAAAGTAAATTTGTCTTAGAGAATGACTCTAATCATCCATTTACATACAACGGACAAATCAGTGTTTGTGTTCTGAAGGGCTGGCTGAGCTGCTTGTCTGGATGGCTCTTCCTGACTACTCCTCCTGCCTGGCCCAGCAGCTGGGTGTTAGGTTGTTTCCATCATAATGCTACTCTGCAAGTGAAGATAAAGAATTAAGGGCTGATCCAAAGCCTGTGAAAGGCAATGGGAGTCATTTGAGGAGCTTTCTGTCATAGTCTCCTCCTCTCATGTTGACTTGAGCTATGTTACATTATGTTGGAAGTTACTTTTTTGTTTTAATAAGAAAATTAAATCCAGAACCAGGTTTTTTCCCCTCACAGATAGCATTCTTAAGCCTATAACTGTGCAAAGAAACCTGCAGATGCCTGTCTAAGAAAGCCTTTCTTTCCCCAAACCTGCTTCTCTAGTGATAACGTTACTACCATGCAAATAACACCGTACATCTGACTTCATAAGAAGTCTGAGGTTTCCAATAATTAGAATGATAGCTGGCAAGTCTGATAAATTAGAGAAATAACTTGTTTGGTGTAAACTGAGCCTGTTTCTGAGGCAGAAATGTTAGGCTTTTATCCTCTGGAGTGTGATTGAAAGGGTGAGAAGTTAATTTGGCAGCTTCGCTTCTATGGTTTCATAATGTTTCTCCTCCCCCCTCCCCTCAGCTTCAGGGAAGGACTGTGATTTCAGTACTTTGCGCCTGCCCTCATACAAGGCAAGAGCATGACCCGAAACGAAACCCCTCTCCCCAGGGCACATCCTGAGCAGTAACAGCTTGGCTCAAGTGTTTCTTATGAACAGCCGTCCAGAGCACTTGATCTAAATCATGCCATTTCCTTCACAGTATGGCACAGTTAACAAGTCAGTGCATCAACACAATCTGCAGATGGCAGTTCAAAAGGTGCACGTTCCCCAGCAAGATAAAGGGCAATGAGTTCCATGGGTTAGCTCATTACTTGGATTCAGGCAGGGGCTCCGTAGGGGTGTGAGGGAGGAAAAGGGGGCAGGCAAACCTTGAGAATGCGTGTCTCCACAAATAAAGCCAGCCTTGCAAGAAGCATGTTAGTGAAGGAAAGTGCAAACAGCTTCCAGAGCATGGTTTCCTTCAGAGATGGCTTGCTTCACCTCCAAAAAAGCAAGAGGAAAAGGGGAGTGAAAGCTGTGGCAGGGCGCTGCGGCCTGCAGGCCTTCATTTGTCCGCAAGGCCTGGTGAGTCTGACACCTTTCCCTGAGCAAAGCCCCCAAATTCAGGAGAGGCCAGCAAGTTGTCAGCTCGCTCCTGGGGCTCCTGGTTGCTCTGAATCCTGCTTGGGAAAGAACCTGTTTTCTGGAGCGTCGCAGATGGGCTTCTAGAGAGCTGTGTGCACTCCTGCACAAATTACATTAGAGCTAAATGTCCAGTGAAGAATCTCTGAGACATATTAGTCCTTTAGACTTCAAAACAAGCTTAAATTGGAACCATATTGCTGAAATACTTCTTAGCTAACATTTATATTACTTCAGTTACCAAATCCAGACTAAGTCCCAGGACTCGGCAGGGGAGGACATAATATATTAGGAAGTGAGATGGGGGTGTGCACTTCTGGCCTCCTATTTTATATAAATGTACAAAAAAGTTTCCTCACACTACCAAGGAAATGACTACAAGGCCCTAAAATGCCGATTTCCAGCGGCAAACGAGGGAAGTCCGCTGCCCACCCCCCCCCCTTTCCCCTCTCTCCCCTGACCATTCTGTGTATGCCATGCCTTGGGGATAGTTTGGATTACTTGGAGTAAGACTGTTGCATAGAAGCTCAGGTATCAGAGCAGATAATTATACACATATAGCTAGATACAGCAAAGGTCTCAGTGAATTGTCGGAGGATGAGATACATCTCGGGAGACCAAACAAGCCTCCCCTATACTGATCTTTGTAAATGAATCTCTTTGGGAACTATCAAGATGGTGCTTTACCACGATTTTCACTGCTGAGGAAAAAGGAACTCTTCCAAGCTGTTTGTCTTCCAGGTTGTATGGAAAGCCTGCAAGTGAAGAGGGTTTTTTTTTTTCCCCTTTTCTTTCTGTGCTTGTGCTAGTAGGAATTGCACTGAAAGGCGTTAACGTATGTGCTGATCTCTGAGTTCCTGCAGAAGAGAAGTTCAAGGCAGGTTAGGTAAGAAAGGAGCAGTAACCCCCCCTCCTTCCCCTCTTCATAGCTTTGAATCTACAAAGGCTGACTTTCCAGTGAACTCCCTGGTCTACATTGCAATGCTTTTTTGGAGAAACAGTGCTAAAACTGGGAAGGGCAAATCCTGAGTGGCTGCTAGGCAGAGGTGTTTTGAACTAAGCTCATTCCTGGAGTAATTTGATTGATTTAGTAGAGTTATGCCAGAGAGAAATTTGGCTTCAGGCTTTTTTGGGTGATGTGTCATGTTTCTTTATTTAACTTATCAAACAGGTGCTTAGCAACAGCATCTTCCACTGGTTTATCCAGAAATCTTTGCTTCTTTCTTTCATTATCTGCTCTTTAATATCCTTCCAAACTGTGCCGAGTTAAAACCCCAGCCAAGACTTGAGGCTGTGCCCCACTGGGACACACAGGCACACAGCACGTTTCACCAGGCCCTGTATCCATTTCTTTCCTACAACAGCATCTGTTTTTGGCTGTTTTTCTTGATTCAGTGAGATAAATGAAGGATAAAGAGCTGCGAGTCTCAGAGATATTTCTGGATTTGGTGAGTTCAAACCTTAAGCTAAAGCAGCTGAAGAGATCTTCAGTGGTAAGGAGCTAAAACTCATTTCATTAAAGATGTCCCAACTTCTGCTGAGATTGGCAGAAAACAAGTGAGCCCCAAAGGTGTCAGACCTGAGCTGACACGCCGCAGTCTTCAGCAGTGATTCACGTCGTTCACAGCCCCTGCACAGGGCGACTTCTCTAGATCACTTTTTAGCAGTGGCAGTTTCTGTGCCAGGAGTATCTTTGCCCAAACAACAGGTCTAGGACATGCCCATGTCTCCAGACATCAATTTCTCCCTGTTTGGCAGCAGTCTTACAAATATTTCCTTTTTGCTGCAGAGCGCAGTGCCCAGAGCACTTTGAATGAGGTGGCTTGAATGCAGTGGGGCTCTGCCTCGGCATTATAGATGCTGAGGTGATTTGATGTTATGAGATGCTGAGATGATTCTCTTTCAGAGCTGTCTTTGGTATCTCACCACCATGCTGTGCTGTGTATCATGTGTACCAGGGCTGTAAGAATCATAGAATGGTCTGGGTTGGAAGGGACCCCAAGGATCATAAAGCTCCAACCACCCTGCCACAGGCAGGGCCACCAACCTCCAGGCCTGGAGCTACACAAGGTTGCCCAGGGCCCCATCCAACCTGGCCTTGAACACTTCCAGGGACGGGGCATCCACTACTTCTCTGGGCAGCCTGTTCCAGCCCCTCACCACTCTCTCTGTAAAGAACTTCCCCCTAATATCTAATCTAAACCTTCCTTCCTTTAGTTTTAATCCATTCCCCCTTGTCCTGCCATTATCTGCCCTTTTAAAAAGTTGAATCCCCTCCTGCTTATAAGCTCCCTTCAGGGACTGGCAGGCTGCAATGAGGTCCCCCCGCAGCCTTCTCTTCTCCAGGCTGAACCAGCCCAGCTCCCTCAGCCTCTCTTTGTAGGGCAGGTGCTCCAGCCCTCTGAGCATCCTCGTTGCCCTCCTCTGAACCCTCTCCAACAGTTCCACATCATTCTTGTGTTGGGGCCCCAGCTCTGGACACAGGACTCCAGATGGGGCCTCCCGAGGGCAGAGCAGAGAGGGACAATCCCCTCCCTGTCCCTGCTGCCACCCCTCTGCTGATGGAGCCCAGGATCCCATTGGCCTTGCGAGCTGCAAGAGCACACTGCTGGCTACCTTCTCCCTCCCTTTTCCAGCCTCTCTTAAGAAGACACAAGGAAAGAGAGATGAGCAGTCCTTGCGCTGAACCTTTCCTGTTTACAAGCAGCAAAGCCCTGTGCCCTCGGTGTTCTGTCTGTGTCTCTTCACTGGTGTGGAGCCCAGCTTGCCCTCCCGTGCAGATGGTGGCGGGCCCCATTGATGAGATCCACGGCAGCCGCAACCTGCCTAATCTCTGATCTCTGTGGTGGTATCCTTCACAGCCATCACTTGTGGAGAATGTGTTGTTTGCTTTCTTATGTTACACCTTAAGTTCAGCCCTGTAAGGTACACCGCTACACCTGACAAACGTACGTGTGTGACTTACCAGAAGGATTATATGACGCCGTTGCTTGTAGTAGCAGCAAACAGAACACAGTGAATTAAGTCCCTTCCATCCCTGTCTTCCTGTGATTTCCCTCCTAATGATGGATGTCAGAGAAGAATACGGTTTATTCCAGTAGTTCTTACTGATGAGCATGCTCATACTTCTCAGAACTACAGTGGAAATGGGTGGTGGTGTGTTGAAGCAGAATCTCAGACTATCACAGTGCCTTAGTCTCCCAGAAATCATAGAATCATATAATGGTTTGGGTTGGAAGGGATCTTAAGGATTATCTAGTCCCAGCCCCCCTGCCATGGGCAGGGACACCTCTCACCAGACCAGGCTGTTCAAAGCCCCATCCAACCTGGCCTTGAACACCTCCAGGAAGAGGGCAGCCACCACATCCTGGGCACCCTGTGCCAGGGCCTCACCACCCTTGTAGTGAAGAATTTCTTCCTAATATCCAATCTAAATCTACCCCCTTCCAATTTAAAACCGCACCCCCTTGTCCTATCACTCCAGGCCCTTCTAAAAAGTCCCTCCCCAGCTTCCATGTAGGCCCCTTCAGGTACTGGAAGGCCACTATACGGTCTCCAAGCATTCTGTGTCTTTATCAATGAACGTCAGGGTTATGATAGCACTGAGAAGCATGAGGATGAGGACTTCAGTGTTCAAGGAGCCAGATACTGAGACACGGAATAAAGAGATCAATCTCACACAGGCAGTCTGCAGCAGGGCAGCACACAGACCCGGGTCTCCTGCCTCCCAGTCCCATGCTTTCATCGTGAAATCACTCAGTTCTTTCAGCTGGATCTCCAGGCTCTGTTCTTAGCACTGTAGTTTCTCTGTCCCTCATGGAAACCCCAGGGCTGGGCTTCACAGACTCTCTGCAACTCTATCCCTTTGGACTGTAATTGATTTGGAGTCAGGTGGTGGTGTAACATAACCCGTATGGAATCCGTTGGTGAAGTTTATGGCCATTCAGTTGGGAAAAAAAAAAGGGGAGGAGGAGGAATATAGAGGGGGAGTAGGAAGTGAATTGAGTTTGAGTTCTGGGATTCGAAGCTGTGGTGTTTTGCAGTGCAAGGAGAAAAGCTTGTGGAGGCCCTGTTCCCAGCTTGTGCACTACAGTCCTGCTCAGCCTGTGTGTATATAGAGGAACCTACCTAGAAATGCCTGTCCCCAGCTCTGGTCAGCCTTCGAGCCTGTATGGAAAAGCAGAGAGTTGCAGGGAGAATGCAGAGAACACCTCAAAAATTAACAAGGAAAAAAAAAGGGGAGGGGGATAAAAACCCCTAATTGCCCCATTGCTCACTCTGCTCTACCTGTGTGGCTGCAGTAAATCACTGAACTCCTGTGTGCCCTCACCTAAATTTCCAGGCCTTTTTTTATAGCAAAGGAAGATACTCCAGTTGAGTCACTATCCCTGGATGTGTTTAAAAAAAGGGTAGATGAGGTACTTAGAGATCTGGTTTAGCACAGGACAGGAATGGTTGGACTTGATGATCTTAAAGGTCTTTTCTGATCTCATGATTCTCTGATTCTTGGGTCCCTGGGGGTACTGCAGGCAGCTCCGTGTTATTTGCAGATTTGAACAGCTGATTCTAGATTAGAAGTCATGGAATGAATCTCCAGTGATGGTACTGGATTTTCTGATTCAGCAAATTCATCTGGGATGACAGAGATGGTGTGCCAAAAAATTGTTCTTTTTGTGACAAAAGAATCCCTTTCACAAGGTTTTATAGAAGTTGGGAGATATTCCTCCTGGTGCAAAAAGTTGTAGAAAAGATTTCTTACAGACTGGTGGGCTTCCCCTATGAGTTATACTGAAAGTGAGAACACTGTTACATGATAGTATGTGATAAGTGTTATGTGACAAGTGTTATATGGTAAGTATGTGCTAAGCAAGGCCATGACTTTGTACAGGTATCCCTGTGGTGCTGAAATCAAAATAAACAGAGTGAAAAAGGCTGCTGAGGTCATGACCATGTGTGAAGTATTGTGAGGCAAATACTCAACAGGGTTACAGAACTGCAGGAATTGGGAGGGACCTCAAAAGATCATCCAGTCCAACCCCCCTGCCAGAGCAGGATCACCCAGACTAACTCACACAGGAACACATCCAGGCAGAGTTTGGATGTCTCCAGAGGAGGAGACTCCACAGCCCCTCTGGGCAGCCTGGCCCAGGGCTCTGTCACCCTCACAGGGACAAAGTTCCTCCTGACATTCCCATGGAGCTTCCTCTGCTCCAGCTGCACCCGCTGCCCCTTGTCCTGTCGCTGCCATCCCTGAGCAGAGCCTGGCTCCAGCCTCCTGACTCTCACCCTGCACATATTTATGAACATTAATAAGGTCACCCCTCAGTCTCCTCCAGGCTAAAGAGGCCCAGCTCCCTCAGCCTCTCCTCATAGGGAAGGGGTTCCACTCCCTCCATCACCTTGGTGGCCCTGCGCTGGGCTCTTTCAAGGAGCTCTATGTCCTTCTTGTAGCTTTGCTGCAGGCACAGTGATGTAGAGACACAAGGGAACCAAAGTCTGTGTGAAGCAGTGATACTTGTCAACAGGCCACTTGTACTGCTAGAAAAAAAATGGGCAAGCCTTTTAACACACAGCCAAGGTATTCTAGTTGTTGCTGCTGTTACTATAACCTAGGATTGTGCTTTCTGGGAGGCAGAGAGGTAGCAGTTTGCAGCCAGGCTGGAGACAGACTGTTGAAGCAGCTGAAGCAGTCCTTGATGTGCACAAAACACTGTCTTTCAGAGTGGCTCCAGAGAGCCATCCTGCTGCTGCCACAAGTGGAAATGCCACTCGTGAGGCGTGAAGGATCGAACGTAGGAGTTGAGGTGGGAGAATATTTGCCTTTAAGCACTTGAAGCCCCAACTAAGGGATGATACCCAAGCTGCATCAGCCACCCAGGTTCCTAGGAGACCTTGGGTCCTTCATTACTATCCTGTGGCTCATTTTTTTCCCCTTGCCCCTCCGAGGCTCCTCCAGCCATACTAACAAGGGCAGATTTCCTGCAAAGGGGTAAAATGCTTCAGTCTCTCTGCTCTAACATGACCCCTGTGCATCATGTGCTGTGGCCCCATACACTTGGCATCCTGCTGATCTCCTTCCCAGGGGCTGTCCTGGTCGCTCTTGTCAACCACACTCTCTGAAGTCACCGTCATACGTACTGTGCACAGCAGGATCCTGGCACAGAAAAGCTTCAGGGTGATCTTTGTAGCTCCGTGGTGGGTGTATGCCAGTGTCCCAAAGTACTCCTGGACTGCACACTCTCTTCACCCTGTTCTACCTCAGTGGAAAATGAGATGTAACAAGGTTGAAACCAGTCAATTTGTAGTGAAAAGTAACCTTCTGTAGAAAGGTAGAGAGGAATAAATGAAAACAGTGATAGGGTCTTCTGAACTACTCTACAGCTTCCTTAACAGAGGTTATCATTTTCCATTGAGTTTTGACAGGCATCACATCTGCAGCGTGCTGCTTCTTTGCCATTAAGCACTCCCAGATTCTTCCATAGGGGTGATATTTTTTTTTTTAAAGAGAAAAATACTGATGCCCCATGTGAAAACAGGAAACTCCATGAATTTTTTATAGTGAAATTTTTCCACTAGGGAAACATCCATATTTTACAGTTTGCAAAATGTGTGGGACCATAAACTGTAAAACCACATGGAGAACCACAGCTCCTTTGTACTTTAAAAATAGACATAAAAGTCATCTCTCCAGAAAGGAGGAGCCTATTTTTGAAGGTGGATATTTGTAGGGCTTATGGAAGCTATTGGTCTGTTCTTGGAAACAGAATGATAATGTTTAAAAAAGGAAAAGACAGATCGTGGTGAGTCTGCTGTGACTGAATCATCTCTGCAGGATGTGCTTGACTGGACCAGCCACAGCACAGCTGCATGAGGATGTGTGATATTCCCACCCAGCATCTCAGCCTCTGGTTCCTCTCTTCACCCAGAGCTGAGGAGAGAGGAGAGATGATGCCCAGAGATGAGCAGGCAAGTGGTGGAGAAGGTCGGTGAAGAAACTCAGGCTATTTCATGTCTCCCACACTGTACCAGCCAGCAGAGCTGAGCTGGAAGGAGGGAAGGGCAAGCTGTCCAGGCCACAGGACTGCTGTGTTTCCCTCCACTCTGCAGCGAGTGGTGAGCAGGGAAAGGGGTCACACTTCATTCCCTCAGCTCCTTGGGGGTGGTGGAGGAATGACCACACTCAAGGCTTGGAGCCAAGACTCAGTCTCACCCTAATGGCTGTGGCATTCGTAGTAAACGAGACTGACACTTCTCTTTTCCTGTTCAGATCTGCTGGGCTGCAGCCAGGGCTGTGCAGGACGTGACAGGGCTGGGCTGCAGAGCTGCCCAGCTGGGAGATGCACGTGTGCAGGATGGTGGTTTTTAACAGACACCCTGTGCCACGGGTCAGCAGAGGGATGTCAGCAGAGGGATGTCCTCACAGGACGTCAGGAGGTATTTCTCTGCCTCTGGACGTGCTGGGAGGCCAAGCAGCTGCAGTGACTGTCTGAGGCCCGCCGTGTTTGACAACAGGGTGACACATCCAGTGTGTGAGTGGGCAAATGGAGAGGTGGGGATCCTCCAGCTTCTGATGCTGGCTCCAGCTCTCTGTCAGTGAGATGAAAAACCAAGGGCGAGATGTGTTCCTTAGCACTCCTGAGCAGCTTGTCTGCATGCCGAATTGGGCCAGGGCAGGTTCTGGCTCTAGGCAAAGCAGTTGCCTTGGATCTGGCAGACTCCTTGGCCCTGCCATGGTGCATGCCAGATCTCTGGAGAGCCAGCTCTTCTGCTGCTGCTTTGAGGGGGGGAAGTTGGGGTGTGTGTGGGAGGTGGCCTTTCCCAGCAGCAGCAGCTATCTCGCTGTCCTCTCCTTCTCCCCCAGCAGCAGGAGCAGCAAACCTTCCTCTTTCCAGCTCTTTCCTTTCCTGCCTGGCTTTCAGCTCTTATCTCTCTTCCCAGGCTAGAGGGCCCAGTTCCTGGCATAGCCTCCTCTGTGGGTGACAACATTCACTCTCCTCTGTGTGGCAGAGGACACTTTATCTGACTCATAATTTGATAATGACGTCCTGTTTATCAAAGTTTACCCTGCCATTTCATCTGGAGAGGAATGTACTTTTCCATGTGCTGCTCAGTCCTAGCGTTGTTGAACAGTGTAATATTCTGGTCTGCTGTTTGTTTACAGCTGCCTTTCATCTTCAATTATCCACTTTATTTAAGCAGTGGATAACTGACTGATTCCTGTATTCTGGCCAAATCCTGCTTGTTTGGCTCATGTGAGTAATCTAAGGAAGTCTGACACTTTGTTCCCTGATCTGTCTGGGAATGCTTGCACGACAAATGGTCCCCAGGCGTGGGACCCATGAGCAGGAGTGGAGTCCTGAGCCTGAGACCCATCTTCCTTTCATTGCTGGGCACTAGGCAAACCCACCAGTCCCAGAGTGTGACTCCAGCTCTAGAAGCTCATCCTGTTCATGGCCAGCTGGATAACATTAATTTTTACAGGCCACTCGTACACAGTGTGGAATATACCAGCTGCCTTTCCATTTTCAGGGAGGGGTGAGACAAGGCCTCAGGCCATTCCAGTTGGACAGCACTCCTGAAAAAGGGCAACTAGATGAGTTGGAAACATGCAAAGTGAAAAACTTTCCCAGTTCTTCTGTGCAGCTGTCATCATTAGCACAAACAGGCTGGTGCTGCCAGAGCTGCTGGGCTACCCACTGCTGAGACTCATTTTATTCAAAATCACTGCCCTGCTCTGCTGGCAGATGAATTGCTTTCGGATGCCTTAATTTAGCTGTGGTACAGAGTACTGGCTGGGCAGGAGGGCCAACCCTGTCCTGGGGTGCATCAAGCATGGCATGGCCAGCTGGTCCAGGGAGGGCTTGTCCCGCTCTGCCCTGCACTGGGGCAGCCTCACCCCGAGTCCTGGGGGCAGTCTGGGGTGCTACAGGACAAGAGGGACACAAAACTATTGGAGATTGTCCAGAGGAGGGCAGTGAGGATGGGGAAGGGTCTGGAGGGGAAGGCTTACCAGGAGAGGCTGAAGTCCCTGGGGTTATTCAGCCTGGAGAAGAGGAGGCTGAGGGGAGACCTCATGGGGTCTGTGGCTTCCTGATGAGGGGAGTGTAGGGGCAGGTGCTGATCTCCTCTCTTTGGGGACCAGGGACAGAACCTGAGGGAACGGCGTGAGGCTGGGCCAGGGGAGGGTTAGGCTGGGTGTCAGGAAGAGGTTCTGCACTGAGAGGGGGGTCAGGCACTGGCACAGGCTCCCCAGGGAAGGGGTCACAGCCCCAAGCTGGGCTGAGGTCAGGAAGCGTTTGGACGATGCCCTCAGTCCCATGCTCTGACTGGGCTGGGCCTGTGTGGAGCCAGGAGTTGGACTCAATCATCCTTAAAGGACCCTTCCAGCTCAGGATAGTCTATGATTCTATGATTCTGTGATTCTCCTGACAGTGGTTTATCTCAGGATGGGGCTGCAACCCATTTTCCCTACCTTTGTGCACACTTGAAGAGATCTGGGATATGACCACTCTAAAGCTCTGGTTGGTTCACTGTCATGTGTAAAACAGTGGTAACAGCCTGACCTTTCATCACTAATGAACAGAAAAGATAATGAATTAAAGAAATGTTAAAAGCCAGCCATTCTGATGTGGAGAGCCCAAGGGAAAGGAGTATCTACCCTGAGGAGATGAATTAATTGGGGAGGACTAAAGGAAATAGATGAGGTAGTTTAGGTTTGGGGGATGAAAGGGGTAGAGGTATGGACAGGGTGGGGCAGGGAGATGTGGTTGCTGGAAAATATTTGGCAGGGGTGGAAGAAACATGAAGGTTTTGGAACCAGAGTTGTAGGGGGGGAAAAACCCCTTAGGAAAAACCTAATTTTTGAAGAGAAACAGCATCATTCTGGGACTGTGTTTTGAGCACCTGGGCTACAAACTGATGAGTCTTAGGGTGTTGTGGGCTTGGTGGCTGCCCTCCCTATCCACAAAATTTCCTTGTGGATATCCCTATCCACAAGATTTCCTGCCCTGCTCACCAGGATCACTTGGGCTTGTTAAGTGAAAGGGTGCTGTAAATGTCCCCAGGCTGAACTGTTTGTCCCCAGGGTCTATCTTTGTCTTGTTTTTTTGTTGATTTACTTGCATTTAGCTTGAACAAAGTCCTCATTTTGTCTGCTTCTCCAGATTCTACATGTTTTGGGGTGCCAACCAGTGGTGTCTGGGGAGAGCAATGAGTTTATGGTTTTGGCTGTTGTGCAGTGTTTGTAAATAAAGTTACAGTGCAGATAGCAAGAGCAGTCATGAGGACTAAGACCTCCAGTGCCTGAACTGGGCAGCTTGGCTGAGCTCTGACAATTTCTGTGGGCTGTCAAGGCAGGACAGTCTCTAAACAACTGCTCTGTGGGTCATAGGTGAGTCTTCCAGCTTTACCAGTCTTCTCCAACATAGGGAGGGTCAAATGTAACATCAGGCTTTCCAAAGGCTCTAACAAGGATCCCAGGAACTACAGGACTGTGACACAGACATTTGTATGGGCAAGTTAGTAAAAAATAATGGACATGTGTAGATGTGACTTACTTGGGAAGAATTAATGTGGCTCCTGTCTTACAGATGTCTTGGAGTTCTTTGGAGGAATGAAAAATATCAAGTGAATAAAGAGTTATCTGACAGATAAAATCTGCTTGGGCATTCCAAAGGACTTAAACACAACCTCTCACCAAAGGCTATGGATGAAACTAAGCAGCTGAGGGATAGGAGAGAAGCTCTTTGCATGGATATTAAAACAATGGGATACAGGGGGTTGAAAGAAATGGTCTTGCAGTGAGGGAAGTTCAGCAGTGGTGTCCTGAGCTGGGGCCTGTGCTCTTCAATGTATCCATCAGTGGCTGGTGAGGAGAAAACAAACAGTGAGAAAACCTGGTGGTGAGGCAGGATCTACTCAGTGGGATAAAGCTGTTGCTAGATAGTGAGAGAATGTGAAAGAGCTTGCAAGACTGGTCAGCAAAACAGAGGGTGAAATTCAACAGTCCTGACTGTGAACTGATGTGCACTGGGAGAAGTGATGGAGCTTCACACTTAAAAGTGAGGAGCTTTAAGCTGAGCACTGGGAGAAAGGTGCAATGATCATGAGTTTTCTTGGCTGCTTCTGTGCAAATGACAGTTCAATGCTTGATAGCACTCAGCTCCCCCCAGATCATGTTTGGAGTTACTGGGAAGGGAGTGGAGATGAAAAGAGAAGATCCTTACACTGTTACACCAATCATTCAGTGTGGTATGCAATTCTAGACCCTCAGAAGAAATAGAGAGAACTAGAAAACCTTCAGAGAGGAACAACAGGGCTGATCAAGGTCTGAGCTGGTGGCCAGGCTGCATTAGCCTGGAAAAGCTGTGAAGCCTGACTGCTGTGGAGAGCATCAGTAGGGATCAGCTGTTCCTCTTCACGGGCAGATGAGGTGCTCAGGGATCTGGCTTAGCACAGGACAGGAATGGTTGGGCTCACTGATCTTAAAGGTCTTTTCCAACCTTGTGATTCCCTCTCTGCTCTGCCCTCGTGAGGCCCCATCTGGAGTCCTGTGTCCAGATCTGGGGCCCCCAATACAAGAAAGATGTGGAACTGTTGGAGAGGGGTCAGAGGAGCCACAAGGATGATTAGAGGGCTGGAGCACCTGCCCTACAAAGAGAGGCTGAGGGAGCTGGGCTTGTTCAGCCTGGAGAAGAGAAGGCTGCGGGGGGACCTCATTGCAGCCTGCCAGTCCCTGAAGGGAGCTTATAAGCAGGAGGGGATTCAACTTTTTAAAAGGGTAGACAATGGCAGGACAAGGGGGAATGGATTAAAACTAAAGGAATGAAGGGTTAGATTAGATATTAGGGGGAAGTTTTTTACAGAGGGAGTGGTGAGGGGCTGGAACAGGCTGCCCAGAGAAGTAGTGGATGCCCCGTCCCTGGGGGTGTTCAAGGCCAGGTTGGATGGGGCCCTGGGCAACCTTGTGTAGCTCCAGACCTGGAGGTTGGTGGCCCTGCCTGTGGCAGGGGGGTTGGAGCTCTATGATCCATGGGGTCCCTTCCAACCCATGCCAGTCTATGATTCTATGATTCTGTGATTCCTGTATCAGTATGAGAGTGAGAGGGCAGGGAGAGCTCATTCAGCTAACAGGAGGCCTGTCCTAACCAGATGAAGGAGACGGGCAGTTCCTCTCTGGAACTCCTTCTCAGAGGATGTGTGGACAGATGCAGAAATGGATTTTAAGGGAGACTTGTGCAAATACTTGGAGGAGAGATCTGTGAAGTGTTTCTGAACAGCAGAACCATGACATCCACTAGACTGAGCAGTGTTGGAAGCTGGAAGAGAACTCAGGCAACTACCACAACCAGTTGCCCCATTCTCACTCTTTCCTGGACATCTCCTTAGTATCATTGCTGGGGGAAGGATACTGATGCTCCCTCTGACCCAGTACAATGATTCTTACATTCTTGCCTATATGTGCTTTATGGGCAAACATCCACTGGATATTCAGCTTCACATATTAAGTTGTGCTTTAGTAGAGCAAGGTCTGATCTCTGTGATGAGGAGGAATTTCAGCTCTGGATCTTAAATTCAAACCAGTATGATCTCTTAAGTTTTTCACCATTCTAAGGTAAAAGGTCTGTGTGCAGATCACCTCATACAGAAGTTCAAAGGATGTTGTCCCTGAGAAACTAGACAGTATGGTCAGCGTTCTTGAAATAAGCTTCTGGGTGCACCTTTATTTGCAATTGGAGGCAACAGAAAATATCACAGCTTTTGTTTCAGGACTGAACTTTTTAGCTGCTTGCATCCTGGCCTCTCTCACCAGTGTATTCCTTCTCCCTGTGGTGACTGGAAATGCTATCCACATTCCCTCCAATTTCTCTTAATTCAGAAAGCAAGCAGGAGAATATGCTAAGGAGATTTGGAGAGTCTTTTTTTTTTAAAGCTAAAACAGTATTGGTTTTCTGACCTGCAAAAAGCTGTGATCCATCCAATGCTGGTTCTCTTCATCAAGGATGTAGGATCACATCGTTGCATCCCCATTTGCACTCTGTCTACTTCACAGCTTAGCCAGTAAGCAGCAAATTTCATTGAGGCAAAGTGACCCTGTTCTGGAAGTGCATAAACTTTCCTCCTTACCTGGGAAGATTGGAAGAGTGCACCTTGAAGGTAAATAAAAGACATTTTCTCTCCAGGCCTGTTGACATCTGCTGTTTCCATCTAGAAGGCAGCTTCAAAACGTTTGAGAAGACCTGCTGAAATTATAATGAGCCTTTGGCAAATTCAGGACAGTTTCAGCTGACAGTTCCTTAAAAAGTGCTCAATATTTTCATACCTTGGTTAAAAAGGTCAATAAAGACTTAGAGAGGACAGACTTACCTGCAAAGGAGTTGCTGTCTGATGAGCTTTGCTTGAATTCTGACAATACTCATTGAGACCTTTTATTTACTTGTTACCCTTCTGCTCTCTTTTTCAGTTGCCCAGCAATCCTGATTTCTTCTAAGCAATGACAAGGAAGGCTGGAGGGAAAATCACTAATGGTAGATCTCTTTTACATGCTTTTTTTAAACAAGGAAGACTTTTAATTAAGGCTCATCCTGAATTCCTGCCCAATAAATGAGCAGATCTCCACCTTAAGTATTCACGTAGTAAGTGTGTCAGTTACTTTTACTGAAGCTGTGAAACACCAGGGACAGGATCAAGTTTAATAAACTGGATATACATGAGACACCATCACTTTTATTACCTGGATTCTGCAGTTTAGGCCCTGTCCATGTTGCCTATTGGAAAATAAGAGAGATCAAACATTTCAGTGCTGAGCATCTTGATGTTGGCTTCTGTATGTGTCTAGAGCGGATGTTACGTGTCAGATTTCCAGACTGCTGCTTGTTTCACCAGGAGGGCTTAGACCATTGGGGTGGAGGGCAGAAATTCTGCAAGAAAATTCTAATTTTCATCATTTTATCAATTTAAACACTTTCCTGTATGTCATATCATCATCAAAGCATCCAAGCTGCTACAGGCTTGCGACGGAGGTTTTACAGCCATTGTAGCACTCTGGAGTGTGCAGAGGAATAGATTTGTGATTTATAACTGCTGGAAAGAGAAGCAGCAGTTCCCTACTTGTACAGTAACTGTTGCTCTCAGCAATGTGCTATGCACAAAATCTCTCCACAGCTCGCTCTCAGTTGTTTCCACTGTAGATTCTACTAAGACTTAGAGATCTAGAAGAGATGCCCCTGGAGTTTATGATAAGGGCCTTTTTTTTTTCCTCCACTCCTGCTATTTTCTTCATCCCCCCAAAGGAAGATTTACCATCCCCATCTGGATTTTGAATATCTCAACAACTTTGCCTGTCTTTTCAACACTCCTCCCTAATACCTCATTACAGACTTGGTGGCAAGATATTGTCTTTCATCTGCTCATTCGTTCACTTTACAGCAAGTACCTTGAGTTCTCTGTAAGGGTATCTCACTAGGACTGTAGCACAGGCTTTTCTCTTTGACCTTTTCACACTCTTGGGGCATTACATCAATTATTTTGGGGTCATGGTAGCTCATGTGAAGGGACAACACATATCTAGCCATACAGATGTTTGCATAGGCACCTCTATCCAAGAGATAGCAACTGCTTGTATGGATACATGGGAAGCAAAAGTAGAATCCATGTGGACAACACATCTTGAACTATAATTACCATATGGTAAATAGTCATTCTTTATTATATTGTCAACAGTCAAGGAACCTGCTCTGATGTGGCAGCTTGGGGTATTGCTGACAGAGTTAATGGATGAATCTTGGGGGAATGCTCTTTTTCCCACTTGACACTCAAGTCACTTTTCATAATTGTAAAAACATCTGTAAGAAGAACGGAATGAGTTGTAGGCCTTGACAGCTGATCTTCCCATGACTCATTCCACAAAGACAAACTTGTCTTATGCTTGTCCTTTATCTTCATCCAAAGCATTTGCCAAGAGTAGTGTCTGAAGTTTGCTTAAATTAGAATATTTGACTTCAGACTTTCTATCTGAGGCCTTTACTCCAACAAGTGAAGGGAAGCTGCATATTGTGGCAGTAATTAGGTTTTAAGAGTTATTTTGGATACAGCCAGGGAATGTAGGAAGGCACTTCAGGCTTTTCTACCTTTGTGCATAAGGTTTGAAGAGGAAAGCAGGTTTTATCCAATGCCAGGTTGATATGAATTAGCTTCTGCATGAAGTGATGCAATTTTTACTTGGATGTTAACAGTTACACCGGGACCACATGCAGATGTTAACAGCAAGTTGTCTGCACCTCTGCTACTTGTCTAGCTTCCAAAATAATGAAGGCAGAGAATCCTGGTGTAGTGGTCTCTTCCCATAATAATGGCCTAAAACACTTTAACTCAGGCCAAATGTTCCCTGAATTGTCTCTTTTGTTTGTTTTCATGACAAGCTCAGGGGTAGATGTCTCCAATGCAGGTATCTAAAGTGACTTTAGGAACCTTCCTCTGTTAACAAAGTTTGGTCCATCTTCTTCCTTTTCCCTTCCCAGTGCTGGGAGGTGGCTCTGCACTCTTTCCCAGTAGGTATAAATTAAGCAAGGACTTCTTGATGTCAATTAGATTAGATGGTCAAAATAAGCTTGATAGTAAATTGTCTCAAAGTAGAAGTAACTTCCCAGGTATGAAATGCTTAGTAAAGCAGTGGGGTTTAATCTGTTGGAGAGATGCAACTGAAACTAGCTAGCTAGAAGCTGGACAGATACATTTGAACTGAAAATGAGACTTTTTTTAAAATGGAGAACTTAATCATTAAAGCAACCCAAAGGTTGTAGCAAAAGGACTGGTAGATTCTTCATCTTTTGATGTTGTCCCATCAAGTCTGGCTGCCTTTGTGAAAGGGATGTGTGAGCCAGCTACGAGTGACGCTCCGGTCAAACACAAATTATTGGGTTCAGCCCAGGGGTAACCCAGTGAAAGTTAATGACCTGTGATATATAGGAAATCACACTAGATGATCTAATGGTTTCTTCTGGCCTCACACTCTATGAATCTATGAATATGTATCCTCTGAGGTTGCCTGCTAATTATATTCCTAAGCAAGGGAACAGGCTGAGGCTGCTTCAAAAGAAGGATTTAAATTTATTTACTGGTATCCCTTGTTCTTTAGCTACATATTCAGATGGTTCACACCCAGCTTCTTTCCTTTCTTAATTTTTCCCCCTTTTTTAAGGTCTGTGAGAGGAGCTGGAGCATTTGGGAAAGGATGGGCACTGATAGAGCCTCTGCTGTGGGAATTTGGTGCCGTGAGAAGTGATTCACATGGTTCCCAAAAGGCGACTTCCAGCCTTGTTACCACATCTTGGCAGCATCTGAAGGACACCCTGCAAGTATGAAAGGCAGAAGTGGTGACTCAGAGAGCCACAATGAGTGGCAAGAAACCCTTCCTGGTGGAATATGAAAACAGGAAAATACATATACTTAGGATCATAGACTCTGTTGCCTGTTGAGCAAAGTAAGGCTTCTCCCCATATGTCTTTTCTGGAGAGACAGTGGGAATCAGAAGAACTCTTAGAACCTGTGACCCATCCTTCTGCCATGCTGGGGCTGCCTGGGTGTATTTACATCAGGTTCCTGTTGCAGGTTTTGTTTTGTTTTCCAGTTGGGTGGGTATATTATCCCTAAACAGACAAGAAAATGAAAACAACTGTCATAAAATCTCTTTCAAAATACCAGTCAAGGAAGCAAGGATGTTCACAGGAATAATAACAGATGAAGAGGCCAGGAATCTGAGGGAAAGAAGTGGCCAGATTTGGAGAATGCCAGAGAAGTCCTGCCTATTCACAAGCTGCCTTTCTCCCCACCTGTGGGTTAGAAATGCTGTCATCTGAGGAGTAGCCCCATATTGCCAGAAGGTCAAGCACCAAGCAGACCTAATTAAAAGCTCATTACAAGAGACAATCTCCATTAGCATGCCAAGTTTCATGCAAATCCATTAGCACCAGGGCTCTCTTCGGAAGCTTTAAATTCCAGTCCTGTGCCCCAGGGACTGGAAACCGTGGCTGGTTAATTTGCCATTCTCAGTCTGTGAACATTAGGCACAGTCCTCTTACTTTCTGGATTATTTCACATTCCAGCAAATTAGTTTTATCCGTTCTGAGAACATTTTAACAAAGAAAGTTCTTTTGGCATCACATGGATAAAATAACAAGGGATAAAAGAATGAGCAGTTCCCCCAATCAGGAACAAATAACTTTAAATCTCTCCTGAAAATGCAGCCTTTCCTTGTATTCCCCCCCCCCCCCCCCCTTTCCTTTCATTTATCTTTCAGCAGTTGGATTTTTTAATTACACTTCTGCAGCCAGATTCCCCTCCCTCTCTCTTTATGATGGTGTTCTCAAGAGCCATGTTGGGGTTGGTTGCTTTTATTTTTTTCTTCTTTATGCCATTGTAGCAGAACTTGACTAAAGATCTTCAAACTTGTTAAGTATAAAAGTTGGTAAATGATACTATTGTTTGAGTTCAGGGTGGGGGGTGGGAAGAAAGGGGGAGGAAGGTAGTTTATCTGGGGTGGCTGCTGGGAGGGGGAAAGGTTTTAAAAAAAAAGGGAAAGAAAAAAAAAAAGGCTCAAATGAACTGAAATGGATCAAAGTAAACAGAGACATCTAAAAGCTTTTGTAAGTTAAAAGTGGCTATCTGTTGCAAGTCCTGCCTCATTAACTACTGATAGAAGCACTGTCTTGGCCTTCCAAGATAGCTAACGCCTGTAACAAGCTGAACTGTGGGTTATTCCCTCTTGCCCTTCCCTGGGTTGCCATCCACAACTGCTTAACCTCAACCTCTCCACAAATGTTGTCCCTCTCCATGAGGGGAGGTTCAGTCCCTAAGCTTGGCCTGAAGCAAGAAACATTCAGCTCTGAGAGGAGGAAGGAAGTGGGAGAAGGAAGGAAGTATCCCCAGAGTCGGTGTGTTGCCCAGGCACCTTGGTCTGCACCCTTCTGATACACGTTTATCCAAGGACTGATTAGAGGGAGAGAGGGAGATTTGTCCTCCTTGTTCTGGGTGACAGTAGCCCCCACAGCGTCCCCCGTTCAGGGGGGGGAAGCAAGCTGAAACTGAGAGGCTTGTCAAGGGAAACAGGGCGAGTGTGGAGGGATGGGGAAGGGGGGGAACACGATGGCTCTTTGACTAGGACCAGATAGGTCTCTGTGTAGAGTAATATTACAGCTCGCTCCCTCATAAACAAGCTGCATGCCGGCTTCTAAAGAGCCCATCTGGCATAGCTTTGAGAATGGCAATAATTACAAGCTGATGATGGACATGGAAGAAAAGCCCTGCTGAGCTAGCTCATAAGGAAGTACAGGCCAGGACTGTAGGGAAATTACAGGCTAAAACCCTTTCTAGTTTAGGCCTTTTGGTGTTCTTAATCACAGACTTTAAATGTTGTAATAAACACTGTTGCATTTTATTGACCAACTCCCATGACAGGTAAGTCTTTTTTATTTTATTTTATTTTTACTGTTTGTTAGTTCAGAAAGCACAGTTTGAGACCAGTTGTTTCTGGAGACTGGGTCTGTGGATTGACTTCATGAAAAGTGATTTGAACAGCCAGAGTCCCTTCTGTTACTTTGCAACTAAAAAAGAAGAAGAAAAAAAAAGGGAGAAGAAGTATTTTAGGAGTTCCACTTGCCCCTGTGCAGTGCTAGGGCACTGATAATGCTGGCTTTGTTTTGTGGTTATCATTGAAGAATGAAAACTCTCAAATGAGTTTAGTTTTTAGGTGAAACTCTTGGTTTTAGGTGAAACACTGGCTGTAGGATTTCACAAGAAAGAAAGCAGCTTTTAGGTGTGACAGGTATGGCACTGATCCTGTGATGATCAGATATTTTCCCAGTTAAATAAATGTGGAAAGGCATTTTCATCATGGAACATGTGAAACATGGCAACATGGCAACATTTGAAGCCCAGTTGAGGGCACCTGACAGGGCTGTGATTTTCAGAAGGTGTCTCTGGCACCAGTTTTTCCCAAGCCTGGAGTTAAGAATCACTAAACTTTTGAGAATGTCCCCACCTCTGTGTCTCTAAACATCTGTGTTTGGGGTGTCTGAGCACATTTACTACGTGACTTTATATGCACATGTATGTGGCAGTGCCACCTCCATGGACTATAGATGGATATGCACTATCTGTATGGAGACAGGAGTGCTGTGCAACGGACCTGTGACAGTTAACACCAGCTAAAGTTCTGCTTCAGAGAGCCTACCTGTTTTCCCAGGCTAATTTCACTCTCCTTTTTCCTTCTACAGAGTCTAGAGGATCAAGAGTTAAACAGTTCTGTGAGTTTTATTTGACACAAGTGCAATAAATCTCCCAGGGCGACTGATGGACTGATAACTCTCCAAATCCCTTCAGTACTTTGTGTGTCAAATCAAGAGTGAATATGGAGTGTTGTTAGTTGCTGTAAATAACGTTGTTTTGACAGTAGGTTGTTTGGTACAATTCAACACATGGCATTTGTTTTCTTGGAGGAAATCTGCCTTTCTTTCCCCTTTTTTTTAATGTTTAAATGGTTAAGAACATCCTCTGCATATTAGAAACGCTGCGTAATATGGTGGGGTTGGTTTTACTGAGCCAGTTGACTCCTGGAAATGTGTCTGTGTTTTTACAGGGCTCATGTGAGGATCTAAACAGTGGAACATTCTGTTCCTTCAGATAAATGTTTGCCTGCAGGTATAGCTTTGTGTTTGTAAATTGTTTCATGTTGGGCCCATTTCTGCTGCAGTTCCCCTTGAGAAAGCTTCTGTTTTCTTTGTGGCCCAGCATTTCATAAGGCAGACCACTCACTTAACTTTTCCCAATGACCATTTGATTATTTGTTCAGGCATCAGACTTCCCCCCCCCCC
>VZTU01026742.1:69504-84249 GCA_013400835.1 Zapornia atra
CTTTTTTGTTGCAGAGTTGAAGGAATGCAGGGGCTGGGAGCTGGAAATTTACCTTTCCAAATCTTTTCTTTCAAAAACCTTCCTTTGGCTCCTTAATCTAAAACTCTCTTGTCAATGTGCAGTGATTTCTTTATATTTAACTGTCTCTTCCCAATACAGACTGGAATTGTTCCTAACAAAAGAAGCATGAATTGCTGGAAACTATATATTAAATGCAAGCCTATTTGTCTAGTTTTCATTAGGTTGCTGAGTGAGAAGCCCAAACTCCTCTCTTTTCCCAAGGTACTCGGATATCCACCAAGTGCCTTCATCCTGTAGCCTTGTTTCCTCTCCCAGTAAACCAGCTTTCCAAAAGAATGCTACACTCTTCTGCTCTTTATACTGTCAGCAGTGACAGCAACCAGCAACGCTGACATTTCTTATTGTTTACAAAGGATGAGCGCCAACAAGGCATCTCTGATCAGTTGATAAACTCTCCTAACCCTCTCCCCACCACCCCTCCTCCCTCCCAGCCCTCTGCTCCACTGCCCAAACTACCCTTTTCACGGTACACTGCCTGTAATTACCAGTGAAAGACGCTAACCAGAAAGGATCAAAACTTCAGCTAAACACAAACAAACCAGCAAAACAGCTAGGAAGATAAACTACTTAGAGCTAACGTTGCTCTGCAAACAGTGCAGGCCTGGGGAAACTGAGTAGCTGCAGGCATGGGAAGGGGGGGGGGGAGGTTGGAGAAAGAAGAAATCTAACCCTAAATTCCTTATGTGCATGTATTTTTCATATGAATTTTAAAATTGTTGAAAGAATATCTTGGAATAGCAGTAAAATAACTTTATTATCATGATCCTGTATATTCAATATTCTTTTCTCTCCCCTTCAGGTCCCCCTGTTCCTGCAGAAACTCTCACCAGCACAGTGGTCTGGCTGAGTTCTGAGTTCAGAGTTCCTCATAATGAGCCCAGGGCTAATGCCTATACCAAAAAGAGTTGCTTTTCAGTAATCATGTGAGTTTGACTTCTAACCCAGCCCCCTCCACTTTCTAGTGTGACAAGGGGGTACCACATACTTCTTTCCACTGCTTTCCTGGAGGTGAGAAGTGTAGAAACTTCTCTCCTCTCCTCCCCCTCCAAGAGAGAGCTGGCCAGGAAGGCAGCATTGATCACCTTTGGTTTGGCAGGAATGTTGATGTGGTGGATGATTATAGAAAAAATATTTCAATTCCATCTTAAAGAATGGCATCTGCTGTTGCACATTCTACCTGAATCAGCTGGATAATGGGCTTCCTCAGCCAGCAGAGCTTTTGCCACTGAGTTCTCCAGTGCAAAGAGCAGCCACAGTTTTCAGGAGGGTGTGATTTTCTTCCCACGTGCTGTATTGGTTCACCTTTTTCCACAGTAAGAGGGCTGTTGTGTGGAACACAACAACATCCACTTCAGCTCTCCAGCAGAAATCCAAATCTTTCATCTGAAGCTTGAGTTTGGTTGAAATAAAGAGCATCAGAAGGTCTTCTGTCTCTGCACAATACCTTCTTGTAGAAGTCTTGTCTGCTGGGAAACCAGTTGTGGCATGTCATCTCAGCACAGAGTTAGACCTTCCAGTGATAAATTAATTTTCATTTTCCTTGTGTCACTTCTGCTGAGGCCATTGATTAAAACCTCCTGAGGAGTAACCACAAAAGGAGCACTGCCACTGCTGTGGCCTTTGGACAGGCTTTGTCATCAACTGGGTACTGCACACCTAAGAGACCTCCCTTCATCTTTCTTTCTTTCATCAAATGGTTGTACTGTTGTGATGGATGAAATAGTCTGCACCTAAGCCCTAGAACCCTAATCCTTGGCTGGAAGCTTTAGCTGAAACTTCAACACAAATAATAACCTGTTGCTAAACTGAAAGTGGCTAAGATCTGTCCTTGTCTGACTTTGCAGAGCTTCCATCATCACCTGGGGTCTCCAGAAGTGCTGTTCACGTCAACACAACTGGGGAAGCTGGTCCATGGTGGTTTTCCTTTCATTTATTTTGATGTCAGTTTTGATGGTTCTCTCTTGAATTTTATCTGTTCCAAGGAGATTTCACAACACTGTCAGAAGTAGTAAGATAGGAAAAGTGTGATTTAAGGAGCATAAAGATTTAAGGAGCATAAAAACCTCCTGTGGAAGCATGCTTCCATTAGCTTTATTTGGTTTCCTGCCTTCCTCTGTGTCAGTATGGCACTTTTTAATCAGAAGGTTCTGCACAGAAGTGCAGTTAGGGCACTGGAAATGAAAAGCATCCATAGGTCTGAGATGTCATGAATTGTTTTCCCCAGGGGCATGTGTTTCCTCCCTCCCCAAGCTCTTCTTGCCAGGGTAGGTATATCCCCAGGAATCAGTGTGCCAGGACATGCTGAATGAATTGCTGAGTGCTGCACAGGCAAATGCACTTTAATGTACTGACAAACAGGAATAGAATTTCAAACTGTGCATATACATCACATAGAATCATAGAATCCCAGACTGGTCTGGGTTGGAAGGGACCCCAGGGATCACAGAGCTCCAACCCCCCTGCCACAGGCAGGGACACCAACCTCCAGGCCTGGAGCTACACAGGGTTGCCCAGGGCCCCATCCAACCTGGCCTTGAACACCTCCAGGGATGGGGCACCCACCCCCTCTCTGGGCAGCCTGTTCCAGCCCCTCACCTGAAGAGATGAGCTTCAATGTACTGAAAAAAACCTCCACAAATATTTGAATATTTGACATTTTCTAGGCTAAACTATTTATGAAGAAGAAAATAGAAAAGCTCTTTAAAATACTGCTGCTATTGACTTTTTTAAGCATCTGTTGATAGGAAATGCCCACTGCCAGTCTTTATTTTGTCTGAAATAACCCCTGGTTGGTGAATGCAGATGCCTAATGCAAAGCAGAATTATTATTTAAAAACCAGTTGAATGCATTTGGTGAGGAGGACTATAAATTAGCCTTATCAGAGAAAGCCTTAACTATTGAAAAACTGCTTCCTCCTCATAAATGTAGGGAGGATTCATAGAGCAGGAGGCTAAAAGGGACAGTTTAGGGGACTTGCTGTTTCCAGTGTGTCAGCCAGGGTGGGCGGTGACACGACTGTGATGAACTGTCTGTGTTGGATGGAGATGGAACATACGACACGTGCTCATCAGTGAATTACCTGGTCACTTTGGGTTCCTTTTTTCCTGCTGTTAATATAATTAGAGATGATATATTTCCCACTGCTCTCCTTTTATCTTACCCCTCTTCCATGTTCCCTGCCTCACCATCACCTTCATGCTAACGAGGCTCTCCGTGGCTAGTTCAACACTTGTTGTTGTTGCCTTCATGTAGGTAAGTGGGCACGTTGGATACTCAAGTTTTACCTGTTCTGGATCCACACAGCATTTTTATCTCTGTGCTTTGTGTTAGTAACTTGGTGTGAGCATCCCCAGAGCTCAGGGCTAAAGGGGGGCAGGTAGGCAGGGAAAGGCACTAAGACAAAAACATTAATAAAGAATTCTTCCCTGCACTCCCATGTGCTTCTATCAGTCCCAAGAAGCCCAGGAATTAAGACAAGGTGAAAATGCCAGCAATCCCTCACCCTTTTATCTCCTCTGTAATGAAGTCATGTCTTGCTGTTTCACTTTCATGTTACAATTAAGGTTTTTATTTCCTCTCATGATTCACTGCAGGGAAAGTGGATTTAGAAAATTTTCAAGGACAAAAAAAGAGTCAGAGGAGCAGGTAGGTGGAAATGGAGATCTTTTTCCAAGTCAGTTATTTCCCAGTCAGACTGAAAAGAACTGCAAGAGGAAGTCGTGCTCCCATCACCATGCAGGGGTTGAAAATAAGAGGACACTTCCTCTTGGGGCATTATCAAAAGCTCCCTAACTGGGGAGAAGATGCTGGTTGACTTCAAGGAGTTAGTATGGGGAGACAAATAAAAGGTCAAGCACTTAAAAGCCAATGGGCTAATTGTTGTTTAGGATTTCTTTAAGATTTTTCTTTTCTTAATCTGATGTTTAAAAGTGTGAGCTCAAAATTCATGTCCTTAATGCACATTAAGGTCAGAGCTAAGTGAGTAACAATCATGGTGAATGCCATTTGTCATGGAACTGCACATAGATTCTCCACCTTGTCTACCTAAAATGAAGTGTCTCTGCTAGACAAAGCCTGCCATTCCCTGGATGCTGGATGAAGTAGCTTTCTGCTTTGTAGATTTTTTTTTGTGCTCTATTGCATTTGCAGGTGCCTCACATTTAGTCACAGACAGCAAATAATCAGAGCTTATCTGAATAAAATTTTCCTGAGTCTTCTGCCTGAATGTTCTCCCTGTCTGCTCCCAGCCAAACTGCCTTTCCAGCTCTGTTCCCTCCAGTTCTGCATAGTTCATTGCTCTCATTCCATCGCTGGGGCCTGACAGGTTTGGTTGATGCCTTTCTCTTGTCTATACACAGCTGGGTTTTGGCCAGTGGCTTTTGGAGCATGATACAGGGAGGCTCGGTGCAGTAATGGGGTACTCCAGTTGTGGGGAACTGGAGTTTTTGGCTGTTGGTGGGCCAGGTGAAGCAGAAACACACAGCTAAGCATTTACAGCAGGGACACACGGTGCAGTGTCAGCAGTAAAACCCACATTAGTTTTCAAGCAACCAGCGTTTCTTTCTGGGGGACACTCCAAGGAAGCATGGCAAGAAGTGGAAAATAAAAAGTCTCCTAAACACTGCTCAGGGTGGGATTATGCTCCCCAGTTTACTGATCTTGTTGGTATAGATGCAAGGGAAATGGGAACACCCCATTAGCTGTATTTATAAATATCATGGAGCTGAGTTTTCCTCAGCTAAGAGCTGCATCTCTGCACAAGTCTCCTTATCTTTTGCCTTTGGGCTCCACTGTCTCTTTGCAAATACATGATGCAAACTACTAGCTCACTGCATCTCTTGCCCATGATGGTTTGGCTTTCATTGGTATGCCCAGCCCTTGTAATGAGCATCATGTTGTACTGGCTGTCTAAAAGGGCCTTTCCAGCTCATAAAGACTCTTGTTTCTCTTACAGACACTGCTGCACAGTCACAGCTCCTTCCCTAATCCTACTTGCTGCTATCAGCCAGGGATAACCCTGAGAGCTTCGTGGTACCTCTGCACTGCCCAGACTGTCCCCTGTTCGGTGATGACAACTTTTCAACATACATAGTAGTGAGATCTGTTGCAAGACAACCAAAATGAAGCAGCTGAAGCTTCCCTCTGGTCCCATGCTTGGATGCCTGGGTGTAAGGTAGGCAGGCTAGCTGGCTGCCCTCCGGCCCTGGGATGCTGTGCATCCTGAGAGGCAGGAGACCAGAGCTGGTGTTTCTCCTCTCCCCCCAGCAATGCCTCAGCTAGTGCAGTAAAATATTAGTACTTCGTTATCCTGTGGTCACGCTGGATCATGGACCAAGATAGGATTTCTTCAGTCACAGGGAGGCTCTAGGACCATATATTTTTCACTGAAAGAGTTGTCAAGGCCTGGAACAGGCTGCCCAGGGAGGGGGCTGAGTCCCCACCCCTGGGTGTGTTTAACAGAGGGGAGATGAGGTGCTCAGGGATCTGGTTTAGCACAGGACAGGAACGGTTGGACTCCAGGAGCTTAAAGGTCTTTTCCAACCCTGTGATTCTGTGATCTTTGCATTGCCTTGGACTTAGGGATGATGGTGATGATTTCTGCCATGGATCCCTATGGAAATGGTGCAGCCAGTGCTGGCCTGGCATTTTCTAGCCACCATTCTAAGCCCAGTTCCCTCCCACAGTGTTCTCAGCCCTATGAATACCCAGGCTTCCATTTCCCCACCTCTGTCTTTAGGGAAACAGTAGGGGTAGCTCCTTCTCTAAGGCATCAGAATGAACCAGTTACCCCTGTACTTGTGATGTTTGGAACTGCTGTGATTTTAAAGGCTGCTTAAAGCAGAGTTTACTAGAGTTGTATAAATCTTTGCTTTAAATCTGCTGTAAATACGTTACAGAATCTGCCAAACATGCATTAAAATATTTTGCTCCAGATATGCCTATGTCTAACCTTTTGGTTTCTAAGAGCTTTAATCAGTAATCTTCAAGTAGGAAGTTATTCATCTTTATTGCCAGGCAGTTCTCAGTGGTGGTCGTGGCAACAATCTTTTCATTGCTTCTGTGTTTAGTTGTTCTTTGACATGATAGAAGTCAGCTGCAGTTCAATGAGCTCAGTATTTGTGCAATTTAATTGCTTGCTTCCTTTAATATGTACTCAATTTTTCCTTTTATGAGCAGGGTTGTTGGAAAAATTAAACTTAAGGATATAGCTATCCACTGTTAATTAACCTCCTTCCCAAACACATTAGTAAAATAGGTCAAATGACTGTTGAGTGTTAAGTGTACCATTACTAAGGTATTTTTCAGCTGGAAAATGAACCCTGTATTGGATAAGACAGGCATTTCCAAAGGAGCTTCAAGGATTTAGGTGTCCATATCACACTGAAATTCAATTGGATCAGGTGCCTAATTCCCTTAAGCTGGATTTTACAAAAGCTGTCAGGAGCATATGTTAAGGGAGTTTGATTTGGTGCATGTTTAGAGCATGTGTGCTTAAAAATAGCCTGAAACTGCTTCCTTCTGCTGCTCTTCAGTTAAGCTTAGCAGAATCTTTGGTTCCACTGGGATGTGTGATCCATGTGTGCACGTGTGTATTCCATGTGTACACAGGAGCAAGTGAGAAAAGGGAATTGATTTGTCTTTTGCACTAGTAAGGATACTGCATGTGTGTGTTCTTTCAAAAATGACTAATAATATTATTCAGGCTTGAAATTCCTCAAATAGCTCTGATATGTGAGGATGTATAAATAGTTTTGATGAGTATAAAATATGCTTAGTGAGGGAACTGATCTATCAAAACAGCTTTATACTGTGATAGTGTAATTTCTTTCCATGCCAGGGATATATTCAGATGGAAAAATCCCTTTAATTGCAGTGGTGATAGCTCCAATGGAATTTGGCCAGTTTTGCCCTCCAACTTGCCCATGAATTGGAAAATTGTGTTTAGAAATGTGAGTTCAGGTCTTTGTTTTTAACATATATGTGTTTTACAAAGGGATGGATAAGGTTTAAGAAAAATGGAAGCTGGAAGATTTCCCACTGGGAGATAAAAAGCTGCGTTTTGTTATGATTACATCTCCCAATCACAGTTCCCAGGCACAGTCAGGAGACAAATTCTAGAAGCCAGTGGGACTTCCCATATGTGTAAACTCTCCTCATCCAAATATTATTGTGTGGTATGTTAGTGGCCAGCCAAGATCAGAGTCCCCTGTGCCAGGCACCGTCCGTGTGTGTGGGAGACAATCCCTGCCTCAGCGAGCTTCCAGGCTGAGGAAGCGAACGGAGGGGAATGAAGCATCCCTGTCTCTGGTTTATAGAGCAGGGATAAAACACCCAAGGAGGTCACACTGGGGATCTGTGGCCTCCTTGTAACAACACCAGGAGGAATGAATTGCAAACGAGGGGTTTGCACGCTTCACACTGTGGTTCCAGGTCTTCTCCAGGGAGGGCTGGAGCAGCTCCCCTGTGAAGAGAGGCTGAGGGAGCTGGGCTGGGTCAGCCCAGAGAAGAGAAGGCTGTGGGGGGACCTCATTGCAGCCTGCCAGTCCCTGAAGGGAGCAGAGAAACAGGAGGGGAATCAGCTTGTTGAAAGAGTAGATAATGGCAGGACAAGGGGGATGGATTGAAGCTGAAGGAGGGAAGGTTTAAATTAGATATCAGGGGGAAGTTCTTTCCAGAGAGAGTGGTCAGGGGCTGGAATAGGCTGCCCAAAGAGGTGGTGGGTGCCCCATCCCTGGGGGTGTTCAAGGCCAGGTGGGCGGGGCCCCTGGGCAACCTTGTGTAGCTCCAGGCCTGAGGTTGGTTGCCCTGCCTGTGGCAGGGGGTTGGAACTCTGTGATCCTTGGAGTCCCTTCCAACCCAGACCAGTCTGTGATTCTATGAGGGTTTCCCAGTGCTGTGGCCCAGCTGTACGGCACAGGCTGAGCTGGGGAGAAAGGCTGCAAACCCCCAGAGCTCTTCCAAGCGCTGCTGCTACGTATCCCCTGTGCAGAGAGCATCTTTTTCAGTGCAAGTTCTGCTTCTGCTCTACTTTTTCCCTGGTGCTTTAATACAGCTTTACCAAGGGCTTGATAGAGGCAAGAAAGTGAAAAATAAGTATATTAGTGCAGGCACTGCATTTGAAATCTCTTCCCAGTTCACCAAAGCCAGGCTGAGTGGAAAACTTCTGGCTTCCAGTGTGCAAGTTGGAGCTGTACAGAATACCATCTATCCCTCTTTTACACCAGATCAGAGTGCTGTAAAAAGGACATAAGGTGGGTGTAAATGACATTTCTGCCAAAAATCAAGGCCTCTTTAGCCACTGCCAGTGGTATAATGGGGCCTGTTAAATGAGAATTAAGTCCTTCTTGAGAGGGATGCACTGAGATTGCAGAAACACTGCCAGTGCCATACAGGCATCAGGAAACTGCATTTGTTCTGTGTGGCCAAAACCCATGGAGAAGCTCCACGAAGCCCTGAAATTTTTTAGCATGGTTGTAAATACAGAGAAGGAAAACTGAAGCCCAGCAAACAGCTTCTAGACACGCTCCTGACAGCGTGTTTTCCTTCACCTTCCTTTCTAGCTGATGCCACTGCACTTCAGGATACGGATCTGAGATCCTCCTCAGTAGAAATGCACCTGTGAGCAATGCACAGAGAGGGTGGAGTAGCTTGAGGAGCTCCCCCAAGCCAAGTGATAGCTTTAAAGCGTCTTCAGTGACCACAGAACTGCTGCTGTTTGCAGAGTGGCTGCTCATTTCAGGGCAGCTTGAGCTGATACCTGAGTATCTAGTTCACACAACCGCTGCTTGCAGGGACAGAAGCAGCCTATTCCTAGATCCTGGGACCCCAGGCTGAGGAAACAGCATGGGGAATTAGCAGTTACTCTTCTGCTTCTCTGTCTCCTTGTGGAGGAAGATGGTGTGTGGGTTCCCAAGCTGATCTGTGTGGGGCTGGAGAACAGGGTGATGCTTGGTTATGTGGCAGGGAGAAGCAGAACGTGTCCAAGGAGTGTCCCACGTGGCACTCCCTGCATCAGGCACACCATAAGGACCCAAGGGCTCCGAGGAATTCCACCTGCTGAACTAAACCAGTGTGGCTTGGAGTTCCTTGGAGAGCATCTTAAAATGTGATTTCACATGTGGCCGTGGGAGCTGGGAGCCCCAGGAGGGGCTGGGGGGGGGTGTGGGATTGGGGAGCTCTGCCAGCGGCGGGGTCCAGCTGGGTGCCTGGGATTCGTGTCGCAGTCCAGAAGGTGGCACTGCGGATACTGCGTTGCACAGGTCCCCTCTGAGAAGGAAAGTGGGGGAAAACACTGCAGTAATGAGGCAGTGTTAAAAACCGGGTTCCCTGGAAGGGTAACAGGGGTGTGAGAGCTTAAAGTGAGCAGCATGAATGGCCAAGGCAGCGATGTGTTCGGATGCGAATGGTGGGAGAGTATGGGGAGCATCCCAGAGCTTAATCTTTCACTTGCAAGATGTTGATGTTGTTAATCACAGAATCAGGCTTGTGTGGAATGTTGGGACTTGCAGGATTATCACAGATACTCCAAGCAAATGAGCTCAGCGGGGGGTTTATGGAGTGAGTGGTGCAGTGGGGTCTTGGCTTTGGCTGGACAGTCCAGAAGGCTTGGTGGTTTGGAATTGGAAACAGGTAAAACTTTGCCTTTTCAGCCCTTCTGTGGCTGACCTGGCAGTGCTGGGTTGGGAGAACGACTCCTACCCCTTGCATTTCCTTCTGCCAGGGAGTTAGCACCTTTCTGATGCTCAGGAGGGAGGGACAAACTGATGTGCTTTGGTTCTGCTAAAATAGGAGGCTGATGTTGGAAGGAAGGAAGGAAGGAGCAGGTGAAAAACTGGCTGTGAGCTCTGCTAATACAGAGCCTGCCTCTGGGGTTATACACAGAGCTGCTTCTCCCTGAGACTGTGTATTTTGAAGAAGATTTTGTGCTCTGCTCTGAGGGAACCCCCCCTAAAGACAGTTGGACTGGAAATGCCTCTGGGAGGCCAGTGGGCGATTCATCATCCAAACGACTTATCCCTCCCCCAAAGTTTCTCTAAAGTCTCCTGTCAGACCTCATGTGCCCTGAGGAAAAGTGCTGCTTCTCTTTTCATTCCTGCACCCCTTGCTAGCTACTTGTGTGGGTGTCTCGGGGTCTCAGGGAAAGTGGTGCTGTGTCAGGATTTGTCTCAGCTTGACTCCACTCTGTTTCCATCCACCCCAGTGTGAATCTGGAGTCACCTATTAAAATGAATAGCAATCCAATCATGGACAGACTTACTGGACACATCTGTTGGGTGTGGGCTTTCACCTTCTCCAGAGCATCCCTCAGCTGCTCCTCCTACATTCCCACCTGGATATGCTTACACAAGTGACAGGAGAATGAGGATCTCTAGGTCCTAGACCTGCTAATCCTTGTGAGCAGTGATCCCAGGCTGGGTGCAGGGCTGGACAGGATTTGTACCTGGCTACAGTGCCCAGCTCAGGAGCAGAGCAGAGCCTACATGGGGATGCTTGGAGCTTGCAGCCCAATAGGAACCAGCTGGATTCAATCGTGAAGGGTGGCAGGTTTACCTTCTGTTCTGCTGTGGGTAGCAGCTGCCAGCTCAGGGAAAGTAATGAGCAGTTGGAGAGACAGGACTTGCAAACTGGGAAGGGAAGATACACAAAAGCTGAGCAGAGACAGGACGATTAGTGTTTTGGCCCAGGAGCATCAGCCCTGTACCTGGAAGACTGCTGTGCTGCAAGGGGGAAATAACCCAGGCTCTGTGCTCTGCTCTCTGTATGAACACATAAGAGATTGCTTCACCTCAGAGGGCAAAGCTCCCAGACAGATGCAAGAGGCTTGTGCAGGGGAGGTAAGGTCTGCTGCATCCTACCCTACTCCCTTTTCCCCTCTGTGGGCAGACAGCGTGGCTCGCAGTGTGACCAAGCGTAAATGGTGTGGCTCTCTGAGTTGGCAGGGAGGGAGTTGTTGTTGTTGTTGTTGTTGTTGTTGTTTTTGTCAGCGTTGCACTTGCAGTTAGTTCACAGCAAGATGGCATCTGCTGGAGGGTGGATGTGACTTAGCTGTCCTGCAACACCAGCCCCCATCCCTGCTCCTTTGGTGGAGTCCTGAGGTGGGGAAGGCCATGTGCAGCTCCGAAGGGCACACGTTTCCTGTCTCTTTGCTCCTGGCAGGTTTTGTCTGCAGACATTGGCTTGAGTACCCCATAATTACATTTTTGCATTTTTTAATATAGTAACACATAGCTGGGCTTGTGGTAGAGAGCCAAGTGATGTCTTTGGGCCATGAGGACTATAAATAACCAAAGGGATCATTTTATTTGGTTATGGATGGAAGAAGGTCTTTCTTAAGCAGTTACTGTACAAACACAGCTTTGGAGCAAATAAAAAAGGCTTCTTTTTTCTTTATGTTAGGGAGATACCCAGGGATTCAGCAGAAACCCCCAAAAGACAGAAATTCTTTGAATTACATTTCTCTACTGAAGGCCTTCACACACTGTCAAGCTGTCCAAATTATAGCTTTGTTTTCATTTTAGTTGTGGCAATTATTGTGCTTTTGTTAAAAATACCATTCTGTGTCAATTCTAAGCTCTCAGTAGCAAGGACTGTCTTAAAATAAATGCATGTACCATGCCAGGCACAATAGTCCTCATCTGTACCCAAGACCTTGGGGCACAACTGCCATATATACCACAAATAGCTGGTTTGTGTGACAAGATGCAACTTTTCAGGTCCTCTTGGCACTGTGAACCTGGAAATCCAAGATTCCTCCTTTCCCTCCACCGTGTGCTCCTTGGCACAGGGCTTTGAGCTGTATCACATCGCACTCTGCAGTCGAGCAGCCTCCATCACTTGCTCCCCAAAACCTTATTCCCTGCCCCCACCATGGTGATGGCCCTTGCCTTACATGGCATCCTGCTTTTCCACATCCAAGCAGCTTCTCCTAACAGAAAAGAAAGATGCTTGGAGGTAAATACACAGGTATATTGTCCATCTGCAGAGGTTACAAACCAGAGACACCTTTCTGTGCACCTGGTGCATCCACATCCTTGTTAAACATAGAATCATAGACTGGTCTGGGTTGGAAGGGACCCCAAGGATCACAGAGCTCCAACCCCCCTGCCACAGGCAGGGCCACCAACCTCCAGGCCTGGAGATTCCTCATGTTTACTTTTTAGCTAGGCCCTGCACTGCAGTGAATCTGGTAGTGTGTATGTTTTGATGCTGTGCATTGACAGGAGCGAGGCCCATCAAGAATGAAGATGATGGATTAAATAGCAGGGTGCTCTCTCTCTGTCATGATGGGGCAGTTTTTTGGGGGGGGGTGGGGTGGGAAAGCTCCCATTGTTTCCACAGCCATATCGACCGAGGCCTGCACAAGGCCCTCTTGATTAAACGAACTGGCAGCAGAACAGCAAGTTCTTGTTAACCATACATGCCAAAAGGCCCTAACACAAACAATCCCCATTATAAATTAGGTCTTTTACAAACAATATTTCAAGAAACTACTTGTCCATTTTCCATGCCATTATGCATTTTTAGGATGATTACATGTTTCTGCTGGATAATGGCCTTTTGCCAAGGGCAAAATGGAGTTTCAATAGGACTCATTATGAAGTGAAAAGTTTTTCTATTCCTACCCCCTGGAAGGAAAAAGCCACTCACAGATAAAGCTTGTGATATAATTGCTTTAGATAACCAGCAACATTACTTCCCAAATGATAAGTACTTGTTTTTATCCTTCCTTAATCTCACAGGCCTCTTGTAGTCTTTTAATAGGAAGTGGTGGCAGCTGCGAAGGCCACTTGATCATTCAGGTCCAAGCAGAGTGCAAGGCTGCCCTGCTGATAAAAGCCAAGACAGCTCCAGCTATCAGGATTGCTATTAGAGGAGGAAATGCTGTCTGCAAGGGCAGCTTATGCCAAGCAACTTTTCAGTGCCCTGCTAAATAATTACCTTTCATTATAAAGCTTTCCCTTCCCCCTCTTTGGTATTGGGAGTCTGATCTTCCCTTGAATTAAGACATGTTGTGGTGTATCAGTGGGGAATGTGAAATGCTCAGTTTTCAAGATGGGGATGCCAGGGTTTGATCCTGCAAGGGGCTGAACAGCCAAACCCTTGGATCCTGGTGCTGTGCACAGAGGTTCAATGGTGCTCAGTATTACAGAGGAGTTATGGAACAGCTTTGTGATGGGGATCCTGGCAAAGGCAGAGGTTGCCTTGGGGACTGGAATCAAAGGGGGGCTTTGAGTTCAAGCACTGATCTGGGTCTCAGGAAACCTGGCTCAGTTTCCAGTCCTCCCTCAGACTCCTTGGTTTTGATCCATCACTCAGTACCCTTGTTTCAGATTTATTAAATATAAATGGAAATGGTTTCTCCTTTTGGCCAGCTCTTAGGAATATCAAGATCAACAGGTTTTCCCTGTCTTAGTTGAGATATTGAGATGTTACTGTACCAGAAACCCCGTTTCTCTGATGGGTGGCTCATGCAACCATAGAATCATAGAATGGCAGGCTGCAATGAGGTCCCCCCACAGCCTTCTCTTCTCCAGGCTGAACCAGCCCAGCTCCCTCAGCCTCTCTTTGTAGGGCAGGTGCTCCAGCCCTCTGAGCATCCTTGTTGCCCTCCTCTGAACCCTCTCCAACAATTCCACATCTTTCTTGTATTGGGGGCCCCAGCTCTGGACACAGGACTCCAGATGGGGCCTCCCGAGGGCAGAGTAGAGAGGGACAGTCACCTCCCTGTCCCTGCTGACCAACTTTGTTTGTGATGCCCATCATTCTCTGTTACATGCTCCCCCCATGGTTATTGCAGGAATTTCATCAGGAGGGCAAAAAGTGACTTGGGGACTGTGACATATGTCCTGATTCATGATTGAGGTGGCAAAAGCAATTTATTATACCCATGTAGCAGTTATTGTCAAGTTACTGATTCCAGGATTTCATGACTATTAGTAAGAAGACAATCTATTTATGCATTTATAGTTTGAGGGTTTTAAGAACACTAATTAGAGCTTTTCAATAGCCCTAGAAGGGAAGATTTTATTGTGCAGGTTCAGCTCCCATTCACTAGGAGGGGAGAAGGGAGTTATGTGTGTTTTATATATGTAAATGTGTGTGCATTAACAATATATACTTATCTAGGAAAAGAAAAACATATATATGTGTAAAGCAACATGTGTCTGGTGGGTCATGGCTCTTGGATGATGCAGTCCAGTCCTCTGGTCCTGTAGGCAGAGAGTCATTTGGAGGGCTGGCTCATAGAGGGAGTGCAGACAGGGCAAACACACCCAGGCATTGCCAGGTCCTGCCTCCTCTTGTAGGCAAATTGAAGCACCAAGTGATGACAGGTCACAGTCAGAGACCTGTAAGCTCCCAAGGGGTGCCAGGAGATCCTTGGGGAGATGAGAAGAGGGGTGGGCTCCATTAGAAGAGGGGTGGCCAGCAGGGACAGGAAGGGGATTGTCCCTCTCTGCTCTGCCCTCCCCCAGCTGGAGTCCTGTGTCCAGAGCTGGGGCCCCCAATACAAGAAAGATGTGGGGCTGTTGGAGAGGGGTCAGAGGAGCCACGAGGATGATCAGAGGGCTGGAGCAGCTGCCCTACAAAGAGAGGCTGAGGGAGCTGGGCTGGTTCAGCCTGGAGAAGAGAAGGCTGTGGGGGGACCTCATTGCAGCCTGCCA
>VZTU01026742.1:91258-163007 GCA_013400835.1 Zapornia atra
AGGGCAGAGCAGAGAGGGACAATCCCCTCCCTGTCCCTGCTGCCACCCCTCTGCTGATGGAGCCCAGGATCCCATTGGCCTTGAGAGCTGCAAGAGCCGCTGCTGGCTCATGTGAAGTTTGTCATCTACCACAATCCCCAAGTCCTTCTGAGCAGGGCTGCTCTCAAGAAGCTCTTCTCCCAGTCTGTGTCTCTGTCTGGGATCCCTCCAGCCCCAGTGCAACCCCTGACACTTGGCAGTGTTGAACCTCATTAGGTTCCCCAGGCACATCTTTCCAGCCTGGCAAGATCCCTCTGAAGGTGTAGTTATGATGCTGTTGGTATATTCATACTTAGGGGATATGAATAAATTTTATCTGGATCATTTTTCCAGTGGACTAAAAAGGTCTGTGAGTTTTTTGCAGCATGCTCACTGGGTACATGAAAGTTGACTTCAAAGTTTCCTGAGTTATTTGTTGTTAAGATAATAAAATTCATTTCCTTTTAAGGAAGTGGCTCTAATTAATAAGGAGATATTCCACGATTGTTATGACTGATTTTGTTAATTTGTGTTTATATGAATGTCTCAGTTTTAATGTCAATGATAAAATTTAAAAGGCTTATGCCTTCATGCTCCCCAAAGATCCAGGGGAATTAGCTGATTGCATGAGCCTTGTTTTTAAGTGCTCACCAGATATTTTTGCTTCATTGTCCAAATTGCATTTATAAAGTTGTACAATTGCTTCCTCTTTGTGTTTGCAGCTCTGTGAGAGGCTGCACTGTCAACACTGGTAACTTGTAAAGGCTAGAAGATTGCCAATGCCAAGCAAACCTTACTTTCCTGGAACATGCTGGAACAGGCTGCCCAGAGAGGTGGTGGGTGCCCCATCCCTGGGGGTGTTCAAGGCCAGGTTGGACGGGGCCCTGGGCAACCTTGTGTAGCTCCAGGCCTGGAGGTTGGTGGCCCTGCCTGTGGCAGGGGGGTTGGAGCTCTATGATCCTTGGGGTCCCTTCCAACCCAGACCAGGCTGGGATTCTATGATCATAGAACAACACCAAGGAAAATTGAAGGGAGAGGGGAAATGCCTTCCACTGTTACTCCAGGTCACCAGGGAAGGCTCACCCAGCCAGTGATTTCAGATAAACAGATGCATCAACACATATGGACAATTCCAGTCAAGCCAGGACCTGTTTTTTCTGTGACCATGAGCAAAATGAACTATTGTATCCCAAGTCATCTGACATTTTTCCCCCCAAATAGAGAGAATTTCCTTTCTTCTTCTGGAGAACTTTGCAGTTTGCAGGGGAGTGTGTTTATGGTAGATTCCCACATCAGAAGTGGTGACATCAGTGATTCCTCTTGCAATTTCCCACCGGTACCCTGGGGACAGGGCTGGCCTTCCTTTGGTAGCATGCCCTGAGATCTGGAGCCAGCAGGTGCTGTAATACTCCAAAGTCCTACAGCTTCCCACCAGGCATTCAAGGCAGTGAAAGCTGCAAGGAGTTACAACAACTCATCAGCTTCATCAGGGTCTGGTTGCTCTTTGTTTTGTGGAGGTCAGTGACAATTAACATGTTGTTGCCTGGCAGTGACAGCAACCAGTGGCTGTGTTGTGGTAACCATCTTAATGGAAGGAATCTTGATGTTTGGTTCCAAAGTAAGCAGGAACTCAGGTGTTCTTAAGTGTGTAGCCTGCACTTTATTTATGTGGATTATCTCCAGATATGGGTAATGTGAAGGGCAGACAAGAGTGGATTAACCAAGTAGGGTGCAAATTAGCTCATCCCTCATTTGCTGCTGTTCCTTCTTTCTTTTCAGGTTCTGGTGGCAAGTTAAGTCTGCCTAAACTGGAGCATTAGATGACTCCCCTCCTATACTTGGGTCTCTGCAGCCCCAGGAGAAGGACTAGTCCACTCTTTCCTCTCCTTTGAGGCAGGAGATGTGGGGAATCCACGTTGTCCTATGAGGATCTGCATGAGCTTGCCGTGCTGGAAGCCCTGCATATTCCAGCTACTCCTGTATAACTCCCCATGCTGCTGAGCCTACAACAGGTAGCCTGGGGATGTGGGTTACCTGTAGTTTCATTTCCAAGGGGATGAGCTGTCTGGCAAGTAAAAAACAGGCTTTTCACTGAATTGCACTAAATATGACCCTTCTCCTTTGTTTCTACATTCCCTAGGGATGTCCCTCTCAGGATACACAGCTTTAATACATGCTTCATGTGACTCCTGGAGATTTAAGAGGGTTTGGGCTTGTTTAGGACTTAAGAAGCAACTTCTTGAGGCCATTTGACTAGCCATGATTTAGCAAACTCCTAAATGGTTAAGGATAATTTTCCAGTTAGCTTGCTGCTACTCTTTCAGGTGTCTGATGAACATCAGCAGCTGAGCTGATTGATAACTAATTATCTAATTTGGTTGCTAATTGCTTAGTTGACCATCCAGTTAACCTGTTAGATTTTCAAGTGGCCATCAGAAGCAACCAGTCTTCTAATCACTCCATCATGGCTTGGATGTACCATGAGATAAATCAGCTCTTAGTAGCACATGTTCAACCCTACTCTGTGGTAAGTAGTTTACATTCCCAAACAAGGACTCAAATGAATTTTAGACTATTATATGACTTTCCCAAGGAGACACCCCTCACCAGAGGGACTTTAAAGGTTTGGAACAAAGATGGTTGGAGCTAATCTGACTGAGGTTGCCTGGGTGGGAAGCATATGTGTGTGTGTTTATGTATCCCAGCATACCATGTGTTTCTCTTCTGTGTAGTCAGGAAGCAGATTCATCCTCCTGCCATGTATATTCATCAGGTGTTATCTGACCTCAGGTCCTACTTAAGGAAAGGTCTGACTGAGGCTGATGGAAGATTTGTTCAAGTAATGGTGTCATTAACAGCACCTCTGATAGAGGTGGAGTGTCACCCTGCATGGAGCATTGCATGATAGCTGGGATGTCTGTGAAATCTGTACAGAATTAACTACAGCTGCACAATAAGTGATTAAATGAGTTTTCTCATGCTGTAACTCAGGCCTCTTTAATATTCATTTAAGAATTCTTTCTCTTTTATAGGTCTGTAATATGCATGAGCCCATTCCTTTCCACCCTTCCTATTACTCTACAGCAATGCCCTATTTAATAACCTACTTTTATTTTTATTGCTTCTCAGCCTCTGTCCAGGGAAGCTTAGCCAAGCAACAGGGCACTTCTTGGTGGGGAAAGTGATGGAAAAGGAACAGAACCACACCAAATCTGTTATACTAGTCCCACAGCACGATTAGCTTTCCCAGAGAAAGATTGGGAGATTCCCCTCCTTCTGTTTCTGCCTTCACACCCCTGAACATGGAGTCCAGGTGGGACAAGATTATGTCACTTCTTCAGTCTCCTCAGGTCCTTTAGTGGGATAAGAGGAAATCCCTACCATGCCTTTATGGTGTTGCTCTGTAACCTCCATAAAACCTGAGAAGTCTGAGGGATGAGGCTTCCCTGCAGGTATGCTGGGATCTGGTAACCACTTCAAGAGCTTTTCCTGAAGGAGAGGAGAAACTGCTAGATCTACTTTTGGTGAAGTCCTGATGTGGTTCACCTCAACTCAACTGGGGATGCTGCCTGACAACCAGTGATCTGTTTCCTATAAAGTGAGAAGTGTCCTGTAAAAAGGGGCCATAAACAAAGTGAGTTTTCAGAGAAGTTGGATGTGGTAGATCAACGTTGCCAGCGTGTAGCATCAAAAGCTCATGAATTTGTCACCACAAGCACAAAACCAGAGCACTTTGGGTTCTCTTCCCATCAGTTAATAGTCTGAAGTCCCCAGGAGTGGTTGTGAATCTGATCAGCAGAGTAAGAGCCAAGAGAATTTCACTGCATGATTCCTGGGTAGAGTTCAAAAGCTCATGTGTCAGGCTGTCTGCTGCCTACAAGAGGAAGTGTTTTGCCATCTTGTCTTCAAATGAGAAAGAGCTTAGAGTATCCCAAAGCTGGTTAACAAAGTATTCCAGAGATGGTTAACTGTCTTCACCACTGAAACACACCTTTTCCTCTTTAACCTTTGGGATTAATCTCTGTAAGATTTGCTTCACAACTGTGAGGATTTGAGACCTGGTTTAATTTTTAATGAGCCTGAAATTCTTATATAATAACAAGCTGCTGGAACATGGGGCTTTGGATAAAATACTTAATAATACAAGAGTAGCAATAAAAGGGATAGAGTTGGAAGGACTGATACTGCTGAATTCCCTGGTCTTTCCAGTAGCAGGGGTAATTACTGAGTTGTATTCTTTTTACTAGCAGATGATTGAAGGCATTCTTCTGGAAAATGAATGCAGCCTGATCAGAGAGACTCCCATCTAGTGAAATGAAACAGATCTGAAATATATTTATTAATGAATATATTTATTAATTGGAGGGAGCATAGAAACAGGAGGGGATTCAACTTTTTAAAAGGGTAGACAATGGCAGGACAAGGGGGATGGATTAGAACTAAAGGAGGGAAGGTTTAGATGGGATATTAGGGGGAAGTTCTTTGCAGAAAGAGTGGTGAGGGGCTGGAACAGGCTGCCCAGAGAAGTAGTGGATGCCCCGTCCCTGGGGGTGTTCAAGGCCAGGTTGGCTGGGGCCCTGGGCAACCTTGTGTAGCTCCAGGCCTGGAGGTTGGTGGCCCTGCCTGTGGCAGGGGGGTTGGAGCTCTGTGATCCTTGGGGTCCCTTCCAACCCAGACCATTCTATGATTCTATGAAAATGTTGTGCTAAGCTTCTCTTGGTCGCTGCTGGGCAGAAGACACCCATCTACCTCTCATCTGAGAAGTTCATTGTGTCTACCAGACCTGTTTGTAGTGAGAGGCTTGTGGGAGATGAAACCTTGGCATGGGAGGTTGCTTGTCTCCGAGGGCTCTTGGAAGGGGAGCAGAATTCCTTGTCTGCCTCGGTCCACCCACGCAAACAGGAAAGGGGCCGTGCCAGATGATAAGTCCAACTTACCATCCAAGGGTAACTAGATGCCAGAGAGGATTGTTTTCATTTCCATGGGATTTCTAATTAAGGGACATGCTTTAACTGTGTTTTCAATGGCTGAACATCCAAATGACAGTTTGATATGAGCAATTTGTCTGGCAGGCTAGATAAATTCATACCAAAGCTAAAGGATTTTCTGTTTAAAATAGGTGCACATCCTTAGCTGTGAACTGGATCAAACATTCCCAGAACTAAAGAATCCCCTTTATGTAACAGCTTATTTTTAACCCTCATTCTTTGCAGTTTTAGTGATCAAAGTCTCTCCTTCTCCAGATTTGTCCCCAGTCATTGATTCTGCCAAGCACTTGTTTGTTTTGGGTTTTTTTTCTGAGCTCTCAGTCATGTTCCAGTTTGATGAATGAAGGGAAATGTCTATTCCCATTTCTGCTGTCCCACCCAACCCTAATGAGCAGTAGCATTGTCTGACCTCCTCCTGGGGGAATTTGCTACCTGCATAGCTCTTGGGCTGGATGGTTGCAGCTGGATTTCTTTTGATGCTTTGTTTTCTAGAGAGGGGATCCACCGTCTTGAGAACAGGTAGAGAGGAAAGGAGCTGCTGTCCTCCTGTCATGGGAAGCTTGGTGCAATGTGGTTGGGCTATTAGGTGCTATATTGGAAATCCATCAATTCCCCTATGAGGAAAGGCTGGGTGAGCTGGGACTGTTCAGCCTGGAGAAAAGAGGACTAAGGGGGGACCTTATTAATGTCTATAAATATCTTAAGTATGGGATGCAGGGGGAATTGGCCAGCCCCTTTTCAGTGTCTGTGGGGACAGGACAAGGGGTGATGGCTGCAAGTTGGAGCATAGGAAGTTCTGCACCAACATGAGGAAGAACTTTTACACAGTGAGAGTGAGGGAGCCCTGGGACAGGCTGCCCAGGGGGGTGTGGAGTCTCCTTGCCTGGAGAGATTCCAGCCCTGTCTGGAGACCGACCTGTGTGCCCTGTCCTAGGGACCCTGCTTTGGCAGGGGGTTGGACCCAATGAGCTCTGGAAGCCCCTTCCAACCCCTGTGATTCTGTGATTCTATGAAAGAAGTTGCTTTGGCTGAGGACCTGCTGCCTTTTATCACGTTCACAGAAATAGATCAAAGCCACATTCATCATAGACGTGTCCAGCAGAGGTGATGTGGGCAAACATCAAGTGGACTTGTTCCCACAGGAACCCTACTATGAAACTCTGGATAACTTTGCCAGGTTCAGCTAGAAAGACTTTGACATTTAGTGTAGGCTAATGAGAACTGTGAGCTTTGAAGGTTACACGACTGCATGTTCTCCCTTCCACCCCGTCATCACATGACACCATTCAAAATAGGTCTGAGTGGAGAACTCAGTTATTTTTGGTACTGGCCCAAGAAACTTATCAGGTGAGTGCAATTAATGAATCAAGTGCCTTAAAAATATCTGCTCAGAAGCAGCAGGTACTCTTGTGGTGACTGAGTACAAGAATTTCATTCAGAAGAATGGCATGGAAAAAGCTTTTCTTACATCATTTCTTCACAGTGGATTTGGCCTGCTGCTTCCAGGGATGGTATATTTTTGCTATGCCAATAAAAAAAATCAGCCTGCACCTTGGCAAATCACACAACTGAAACAAAAAATAGGCTCAGTGGAGATTTAGCTGAAATCCTTAAGGGCTTTGTCTGCCCTAAATGTTGCTGTTGCCCAGGCAGCCTCCCCACAGGGTGCTGGAAAGGGTCTGAACATGGCTGTGGAGGGAGATATGGGTTGTCTTTAGAGCTTGTTCCACCTGTGCTCTTCTTTCCAGGGTCATCAAATGCCAGAAAATGTAGAGGAGGAATCTATGGCTTAAATTCAGGGAGAAACCAGACTGTTACAAGGATGGGGGAAGTTGGGAGCAAGGAGTTTTCCGAGGTTATGCCTGAAGAAGTGGTGTGAGGAAGCTGAAGAGGACTTGCAGAGATGGATGCTGATAATCCAAGGGAAACTGAGAGTGAGTACAAGTACTGGGGTAGAGTCAGTTGGCTGGGAAAGGACTCAAAGTGCTGGAGATGGGGAATTGTTAATGGCAGGACAAGGAGGAATGGATTGAGGCTAAAGGAGGGAAGGGTTAGATGAGATATTAGGGGGAAGTTCTTTCCAGAGAGAGTGGTGAGGGGCTGGAACAGGCTGCCCAGAGAGGGGGTGGATGCCCCATCCCTGGGGGTGTTCAAGGCCAGGTTGGATGGGGCCCTGGGCAACCTTGTGTAGCTCCAGGCCTGGAGGTTGGTGGCCCTGCCTGTGGCAGGGGGATTGGAGCTCTGTGATCCTTGGGGTCCCTTCCAACCCAGACCAGTCTGTGATACTATGAACTGTGTGGGGATAATAAAAACAGGAACATGCAGGGCTGAAACAGTGGTGTGTGATAGGAAAGGGGATGAGGAAGCAGGGACAGAGAGGCAGTGTGTGTGTGGAGATGCATAAATAGGACAGAGACTGGGAACAAAGTGTAGTAAGGAGAATTGAGACCAGGTATGAAACAGGGCACTCAAGTGAGTCGACTCTGAGAGGAGACCAGTGCTGGCACAAAAGCTACAGGTGCTTCTCAAACCAGCTCACTTGAAAAGAGTCAGGCTTTGGGACAATGGTGAACAGATCCCTGTCTGAGTGTCTCCAGGAATGAATGAATGGGATGGAATGAAACCTGGAGCCAGGGGCACACCATATCTGAATTCCCCTCCACCTCTGCTATCTGTAGTAGAACACAGATAAGGTTGGTGGAGAAAAAGAGCCCAGGAAGAAGGTGTGCATGTCATTGTACATCGTTGCCTGCACTCCAAGGACTTAAGGCTCAGACTCTCTTGACCTGCATGGTTTCTAAGCATGGAGTGATTGAATTTGCAACTGTACTAACATCCTCTATATGGAGTCTCTGAATAATACAGAGCAATGGCTGAAGGAGACAGGGAGGTTTTGTGCTGTTCAGAAGGGAATGGCATAAGCAGATACGTAATTAAGAGATAACAAAGGTGGATCTGATGCATCATGGCTGAAATACCCATGTTTCTGAGTAAAGCCAAGAGGGAAGGACTGTCTCTGTGTTCTTATTCTCTATAATACAGATGCTTGATAGTCCCAAAAGAGGTCCAGGCTCCGGTGCTGGGCATTGAAAAGTCTTAGGGGAAGATGTTATTTACATTAAGGAGCCTCCAGTTCAAACAGACAAGGCAGAGACAGAGTGGGAGAGGAGCAGGAGCACTGAGAGGTAAAGCAGGTGGCAATGGTTAACAGCAGAGCTGATCACTGAGTTTCTGAATCCCAGTGCACCGCGGCGTCTGCTAAATCGTGCTGCTGTTTGTGCTGGTACAGGAGCCAAGAGGAGGTCTGAGTAAATGCTCAAGGCTAAAAGCACTACAGGATTCCTGCCCTGGAAAACAGAATCCAAAATGGGTTGACTTTTCTTTTTAAAGGAAAAAGCAAATGGATCGGTTCCTATTCTGCTGCCACTGTAGCACACAGTGAGTGCTCTGTTAGGAGGGGAGGAATCCCAGTAAAAGGAGTAGGACTGCAACCCTGAGCCCTGGTGGGAGATGCAGCCATGCTGAAAGCTGTTTACATTGGCTAGGAAGTACACAGGTTAATAGTAGTTGTAGCATTTACACAGGACCCAGAAACGTCCTCAACTCTTTGCACAACAAATAAAATAAGTTGTTAATTACTTGTCCTGAAGATTTATATAATGCAATGTTAGTCCTCCACAAGCAAAGTTAAGGCAGCAAGAACAGAAGCTTTGATTGCAGAGCACAGTTACACCAGGGCAGTTATAGCAGGGAACACACCAGCTTTGTGTTCTCCCTATCCAGACCAGCCCCTTGCTCCTAGGGCATTGATTTACCCAATGTTTGTGCAGTCAAATTCCATACTGGATTTAGCAGGAATTTCTATGAGTCTTTTTGTAGACAAATCTCAACTCCTCTTCTCTCCCCATCAAAAAAAGCTCAAAGTGCCAATGCATTACAAGATTTGTTTCTAGGATTTTGCTGGGCATTTAATAAGATGTTTTAAAGTTAAAGTGCTCGGTTGCCTTTCTGTACAGCAATGTTGGGCTAACAGCAATAAAGCCATCAGAATAAGTGAATCTGGGTAGTTATGTCACAACTGAAAAAGAGTATGACAGCATATGTTTTAGTTGAGGTTATTTAGGACATCCTGCTGCTAAAATCAGCCTACAGAATGGTCAAATTTCATAAAAGGAACATTCAGACTATGTGTACTCCATTATGTGTTTATTTAAAATTTCCTCTCAGTTTACTGATGTAAATGTATTGTTCATTTTTCACATACCAAGCGCTGTTGTTTAGTCTCAAGGGAATTATTGTTACAAATTTAACAACTGTGACATATTAAAAAGCACATTTAAGGAAGAAATTAAGGGCTGAGAGGATGTGACCAAATGTTTCCATGGTGTTTTGCCAAAATGTCACTTCAATGCCAGTGTGATTCTATTTTTTTTAAAAGAAGAGTTTCCCTCAGAACTCATCTTGCCCACCAAAAAAAACCAAACCAAATCTTGGCTGCATCAGTAGCAGGGACACTCTTGCACTTGTCAGAAAATAGTTTGTGAAGTTTTATTTTCATTTTGGAAGCTACTTTTAATGACTGGGTGATTAACACGTCCCCCTCCCCCTGTTAGGCAGCTGATTAGCCAGGAGGAAGTGGATAGCTCAGAATGTGTAAGCAAAAATTAGATGCCTCATGTAGGCACCTGCATCCCTAATTAACCACTGGCCCATAATGTCAGGAACTGATTTTCAAGGAAGCTCTTTGTTCTTTGAAAGTCAGGCCCCAAACTGGGCAATGAAAAATAGAAACCTGAAACATGGCTGATTACTGCTGAGAAACTCCAGCCTGATGTCCAAGCAAGTGGTGCATGTGCAAGTCTGGGCAATGCTGCCTGTGCTTTTATGTTTTAATATTTCTAAATATTGATATTTATTTCTAAAATAAAATAAAAATAAATGTTGATTGCCTTCTGGAAGCTGCCACAGTGAGATAGTTCCACGAAGCACTTTCTCCTGTGGGATTTTCTATGAGCAAAGTGCTTTCTGTGGCAAGCTGGAGTAGTGGTAGAACCTGTTCCTGGGAGATACATCCCCCAAATTAATCTGTCTTTTAAGTTAAGTGTTTTAACCTAGAGTCAGTCTTCTAGAGTTGTTTTCCTACATGTGTGGAAATGCCATGGTCTCAAAGCTCCCTCCATATGTGACTTTTCTCCACTTTTTCTAGTGCTCTACAGGATGAAGATGGGATGAATTGAGCTGCTGCCTGAGCTCCATCATTTGATCACCTTCTTCCAGCTGCCTGCTACAAGTGTCACTCTCCCTCAGGTCAGCTGCATGGCTATTTTCTCTTTGGGATGGCTCAGAGCCTGCAGATTTAGCTTAAACTGGGACTGAGGGCCTTGGGCTGAGCTCCTGGGCCCATGGGCAGGGGTGTGGACAGGGCCGTTAAAGCCTATCAGTGCCCTCAGGTCCCTGGCACAGAGAACTGATCCTGATGCAGATCTGGTGGGCAATTTGAGAAACAAAGCTATGTTTTCTTTGGGTTGTGAACCTTACACAGATCAAGATAGCTATGGTGGCAGGCACTGAAATGCAAAACAGTCCTGGGAAGGTAGCAGACCTCAGTGGCACGTCCTTCTCCCACAGGCAGGGCTGGTTGCTTTCCCTTCCACAGCAATGCAGATTTCCTTCGTTTAGCTGTCCTGGGAAGCTCTGATATTTTATATCCAGGAGAATATAATTTCTTCCTTTTTTTTTTGTCTTGATTAATTATTTGTGGTTGTATTCAAAAACCAGAGTGTTTGAAAAGCATGTCTAGAAATTAAAGCTGCCAGAGCATCTAGGTTTTCCTGAGTATTTTTCCTGAGAAGAGCTTGGTTCTGCCACTTGCTGGAATGTGTTTATCAAATGCTGGATGCATATATTGTGGGGGGCATGTGCAGGGGGCTGGTGTGTCTGCAGGATGGACAGATGGTGAGGCAGCAGCTTCTTCAGGGGGTTTGAGGGCACACTTGTCATTTGGATGCACTTAGCTAGTCGTTCATCATGACAGAGACATGAAGGCCCGTGGCTTGGCAGCAGCTCTGACATGACAATGTATAAGATGTTACCAAAGGAAGCACTTGGCAAAACTTTTTTTGGCTTCCTCAGACATAAACAACAAATTTTCTCAACAATGGTAGGTTGTGACTGGGGGTGACTCACTAATGTAATCCTCTGCCTGCACAGAGGAGACCACAGTTGGCTAAATAAAGGCAAGCCAGGGTAATGCTCGTGGTTGAGGGGCACAGCAGGGAATTCCCAGGTGGCTTTCTGAAATCTGGGTATTACACACTGTGTGTGAGAGCTCTGCAGGACAGAGTCTCTGGTGCTAGACAGCAGTGTGGCCCTTTGGTATCCATGTGGGTAATCTGCCCCATCTGGAGTCCTGTGTCCAGAGCTGGGGCCCCCAATACAAGAAAGATGTGGAACTGTTGGAGAGGGGTCAGAGGAGCCACGAGGATGATCAGAGGGCTGGAGCACCTGCCCTACAAAGAGAGGCTGAGGGAGCTGGGCTGGTTCAGCCTGGAGAAGAGAAGGCTGCGGGGGGACCTCATTGCAGCCTGCCAGTACCTGAAGGGAGCTTATAAGCAGGAGGGGATTCAACTTTTTAGAAGGGCAGGTAATGGCAGGACTGGGGGGTATGGACTAAAGCTAAAGGAGGGAAGGTTTAGATTAGATATTAGGGGGAAGTTTTTTCCAGAGAGAGTGGTGAGGGGCTGGAACAGGCTGCCCAGAGAAGTAGTGGCTGCCCCGTCCCTGGGGGTGTTCAAGGCCAGGTTGGATGGGGCCCTGGGCAACCTTGTGTAGCTCCAGGCCTGGAGGTTGGTGGTCCTGCCTGTGGCAGGGGGGTTGGAGCTCTATGATCCTTGGGGTCCCTTCCAACCCAGACCATTCTATGATTCTAAGGTCCTCTTTGGGAGCAGCCCCTGGTTTCAGTTGGTATTGAGAAGCTGACTTGGTAATTTCTCCTATTTCTGGTAGTTTGAGAGGTACGTGCATGGAATTCAAAGGGGACTTTGAGCATCCTGTAGTTATCAGGAGATTAAATTTAGCCTTTGATTCTGATGAGCCATTTATCAAACTTTGATTTCCACTTTTGAATTAACCTAATGCTCAGGGGCTTTTTACATATGGCCCAAGCTATTAAAAAAGTTCTTTACATTACACCTTACTTTCAAAGAGAAGGTCTGGTGGAGATGTAGTGTCATGAAAAACCCACAGAAAAGATCTGCAACTTGGAGAAATGAATCTTCATTCCTGGATGGTCCAGTAACACTTTAGCTTGTACAGCTGATTTTTGAAAATATATTTATTTCAGTGAGGTTATTATTAAATTTTAGTTTCTTCTTTTAGTATTTTTTTCCTTGTTTCTTCACTTGGCTCAGGGTGAGGTGAGAATTGCAACAAGGGCATGTAGAAACTCTTATTTGCAGTGACATGACTCCTAACAATGTGGTCGTCTGAGGAGCACCCTAAGGCTCCCAGCGGCCACTGCCATGGTCTGTGGGGACAGGACAAGGGAGGATGGGAGCACAGGGAGTTCCACACCAATCTGGGGAAGAACTTCTTCCCCATGAGGGTGAGGGAGCCCTGGGACAGGCTGCCCAGGGGGTGTGGAGTCTCCTTCTCTGGAGAGATTCCAGCCCTGTCTGGACACTGACCTGTGTGCCCTGTCCTAGGGACCCTGCTTTGGCAGGGGGTTGGACCCCATGAGCTCTGGAGGCCCCTTCCAACCCCTGTGACTCTGTGACACCACAGTGTCAAAATTCAAGTGGGAAGGGCTTCACATCTGCCCAGTAATGTAACAAACCAGTATTAACATTTTCATAAGGTGGTCTGAAATACGTTTGGCTTGGCTCACTGTTCAGATCCTCAAGCCAAAGGGACCGTTCTGAGAGTGGTGTAAAGCAGAGAAGCAATGCATAGCAGTCAGTGAGCCTGCAGGATCTGAAGTGCCTCTTTAATAAAGCAGCTGAAGTGGCAGAGCTTTGTAAAATCCCTTGGTTTTCTGCCTGTGCCTACAGCCTTGAAAAGATGTAAGGAAACCCTGCACATGCCCCTGTATAGCATAGGGACAGCTTTCATCTTCATGCACCCTAAGATTCTCATAGGAAGTTCAATCTTTATTTGATACTAGTTTCTGAAGCTCACCTCAACTATCTAAAAGTTGGAAGGAGGTGCAAATCAAGTCCTGTGAGACAGTCACAGTAAAAGAGGAAGTGAAGAGTGTACTTGATTGCAGCCTGCCCATCACAAGAAAGATATCAGCTGAGATTTTTAATCTGGCAGGAAAAAGAGATAACAGAAACTGATAGGTAGAGACCTGAGGATGGATATTTCTGATCAGGAAAATGTCAACAAATAGCAACACTGCTGCATTTTCCTAAGAGATGCCTTGAATGCTTCATCACTGAAAGCCTTTTAACAGCCTTCCAGGGAGGGTACTCTAATTCAGCCCCAGTTTAGTGGGGTCAGTGCAGGAATTAGAGGTTGAAATCCCATTGCCACTGGGACAGCAGTTGAATTAGAGTGGCTGTAATGATCCCTTCCAGGCTTGGAACTTTTTACTCTGGCAGCTGGGCTTGCCAGACTGAGTGCTGAAGTCCTTGAGAACTCTGTGTATGCCTGGACAGCTTTTTATTTGCATGCTAGTTCAGGAATTGGTTGTTTTTTGCATGTGTACTTGTATTTACATGTGAACAAGAATATTTGTTCTTCATCAGCCTTTGTTCTCCTATTTTTAAAAGGCTTACTCATCCCCTCAAAGATTAGAATCAGCTCCATCTGATTTAGGTGACAGTTCTCACCCCATGAGCAGCAAGAAATTGAAATGAACTGTTTCTGGAATGAGCCATTGTTGATCCAAGCTGTCCAGTAAGTACTTGAATAACAAATATCTCTTACCAAACCAGTGTTGGTTCATGAACAGAGAAAAAGAATGAAGTTCACTGCATTTACTTGTTTGCTAAACACAGTTCAGCCCTTTCTTTGCCAAAGTCAGACTGTCAGGAACTAGATCCTTTACTGCTCTAAACCAACTCAAGTCATTGAGGGAGGTGACAATTTACATTAAGAGATCACCCAGCCTCAAAGTGCAGCAAGGCAGCAGTGTGAAAAACCCCCAGAGGATGGGGAATGGTGGCAAAACATTTCAGAGAGATTTCTGGGATAAATTGCAGGTATGGTCTGGGTTTATGCAGAGATAACAGAGGGGTTTTTTTGGTCTCTTATCTCCTGTTTTGCTTAGGGCTTGCAAAGATCAAATGTGAAGCGAAACTGGTAAGTAGGGATGATGTTAGCACCAGTGATGCAGCTGGGAGGGAACAGACAGCTTTAGGAACAACAGCTCTTCTTCCTCCTGACAATTTTTGCCCTTCTTTGTATGGGTTGAATAGGGAATATTGCTTCCAGCTAGAAAAAATTGCTGGGTCATGGCCATTACAGGAACACCACCTGATCAAATCCATCAGATTTTCCACTGAAGTTGTGTTTGTGGGCTTAGCAGTACAACTGCCTTGAGTCTAAAAATCCAGGCAATTTCAAATTGATGTTCAAAATTGAATCATTTGCTTCATCTTCTCTGTGGTTTGGTCATGAGACCGTTGTATAAGGAGGCATCATGCCCAAAGTAGGAACGCTGTGAGTCAGTGAATTCTTCAGACCAAGTGAGCACTGAGTAGTATTCTGCACCTGTACAGCTGTTGTTACTTTTGAAGATGGGGAAATTGTGCCTCCTTGAGCTAAAAGCAGGTTTGAAATGAGCCAAGCTCAGGGGTTGGGTGCTGTGTCTACTCATGGGTGCAGAGTTAGTGCTAAATCAAGCAACTGCATAAGGAAGATTTGTTCATTGAAAATCATGGAATTATTTAGGTTGGAAAAGACTTTTAAGATCACCAAGTCTAACTATAAATGAAAAAGCTGAGGAGTAAAGCAAGTAAAATGTTACTGCCTTACACTGGTCTCTGGGTGTGTGGAGGTGTGAGGGTCTGAAAAGTGAATGGGTGACCTGTGGACTCAATTGGGCTGGAGAGGAGGCTGAGTGGAGAAGCTCCCCTCCTGTCAGAATGGCAAAAAACCACCCTTCAGCACTAAGTAACTGTCTATTAACATTGTTAAAGCTGATTTGTTACCATTGAGCATGTTATATTCATGGCACTTAGAAAGCAGAATTAAATAAGGCATGTAATTAAGGGTTATTAGCCTCATTTACCACCAGTGCTGTTGTAATGTTTAGAGGGGCTTCTCAGGTTGTTTTTTTGCTATAGCATATACATAAGAAAAGACAGTTCTTCCCCAAAATACTTCCATTTAAAAACCCTGTTAGCATTAGCAGGAATTATCCCCCCTCCCCCCAAAAAAAGCAAGATCTGTTTTCTAATGAACAAATGTGAGCAGCTACTCAGGATATGCCAGCGACTTTTTGCTCACTTGCCACTCATGGATGAAAAATATGTTGGTATGAGGTTTCTAAATTACTTCTGCAGGCAGCAATGCCAGCTGAAGTGTTAGGAAAGAATTAATCTGTAAAATCGTGTGCATGCCAGGGGCATACACTGCATACTTCAGTAGTTAATGGGTTGGTGAATCCTCTATCTGACTACAGGATCTTGTTCTAACTACAGGAGGCACATTTCAAACAAACCTTCGTGGAAAGCACCAAAAGCTGGAAATTTAAACGTCTCTAACTGGGAATAGCCTTTCTCACTCCAAGAAAGCCAGAGGGGCTGCAGGTTTGGCCCACCAGATGCACCCAAAACCGCTGCGAATTCCTCCAAAAAGGAATTCTTTGCCTCCATTAGCATTTCAACACGCCCTCGCTCCAGAGATCTCACTGGGGGTAAAGCATTAAAACCCTTTCCAAAGTGGTTTAGCTGGCTAATTAGACAATAAGCATAAACCTGATGTGTCCAGCTGTACAAATAAAACGTGACTTTAATGTTCTGCGCACACGGAGTAGTCGTGAACTTGGAGCCAAGGCGGGCTGCGAGGAAGGTGGCTGGCTTACAGCTCTGGCAGTGGTCTGTCTGAAGGCTGAAACCTTTGGAGAACTAAGAGAGAGTTTATTTTAAGTGTAACTAAAAGGAACTAAGTAGGGGTTACCACAAATAGGGTGATCTTTATCTGCCTTTGTTGGCTTGTGCGGGGAGGGGAGAAAAGCGTCTTTCAAAGACTTGCCCAGCCGCAGGCTTCGAAGAGAAGAGGATATCTCCCTCACATTGCTGACATGTCTCTCATTTTTTGGGTGCTACCTTATGGTTGAAGGAAATTAACAGGTCATTTTAATGCCCTCTTGGCTCCTGGGTAGGTGTGATCAAGTAGCTAAACGCTTACATAACTGACATTTCTCCCCTCCACCCGAACGCATCCATCCCGCAGTGGAATTAGGCTCCTCTTGTGCAGCTTTCCACTTTGGCTATCTCAAGAGTGGCACCTGTAAGCTCTCACTTTGAGAGATTGCTAATGTGCTAATTACCCAGGACCCAAAAATGCAAGCTGTAAACAAATGAGGACTGTATTTATAATCAATCAATTTTATGACCTTCTGATGGCGATGATATCAGTGGAGTTTACATTGGGAGCCCTTGTACTCCTCCAGGGCAGCTGTGCCCTTAGGTTTTAGTTACAGCTCCAAGAAGATTTTGCTAATTTACTTTATGGTAGGAGTACCTAAGAAAAATATTACCTTTCCCTGAACAGCTGAGCCTGTTACCAAGTCTCTCTCTTTAAAATAATGAAAACACACAGAGACTGTCAGTACCTTCAGGGTGTATTGTCAGGTGACGAGCTGTTTTCAAAACATCCATGGCAGAAAGAAATGACTTCAGAGCAAAATATTGTTCTCATTGATACAAGTTGCCGTGAGACAAATCCCACACCCTCTGATGTCAATGGAAAGACTCCATTTGACTTCAAAGAGGGCTGGATCAGGCCCTAAAAGAAATGTTGCCATCATAAAACACCACAAATTCTTTATGGTTCGTAGGTTTAAAGAAAAAAAAAAAAGCTTGCTGGTGATCTTCTGGGCAGTTTACCTGGCTAAATGTAACTTGTAATTTTCTGTTTGCTTTGCAGTGGATTTATGATAGAAGAATGCCCATAAAGTCTGATTTGTGAAGTGTTAAAATGATGTCCTGGAAAGCCACACAATGCCAAGGTATACAAGATGCCCTGTAATACCTCAGCTGGAGGAAGGCTATCCAACTTTCCTGATGTTACTAAGTTCTCACAAAGAAAAACAATGTTGTTTAACCATAGACAGATGTGTTAAAAATAGCTTGATTTTTGTATCCTTGTTCTTTTATTGCAATCGTTAGCTTTTTAATCTAAATTCTGGGTAAATTTTGAGGACAGAATGGTTTCCTGTGTTTCCCAAAGCTTTGCTCAGGAGTTTTGTTGATTTGAGCAACTTTTAAAAACGGGACAGGGTGGGGGCCCTTCTGTGATTATGAGCCCCTCGAGCTGGAAGCCCAGAGATAACTTTATTAGCTCCAAACCAGCAGCAGATGCAAGCTGTTCAGCATAAATCCTTTCTCTCAACATTGTACCCTGATTTAAGCATGGGTTATAAATGAGATTTGTTCCTTAGGCTTGTTTAGGATGTGGCTGTGCAGAGAGGATCAGAGCTCTGGGTTTTTTTTTTCCCCCTGCATCGTATCTCCCACGATCAGGACCATGAGGGGACCACGCTGGGGCCCTGATGCTGGATGATCCATGAAATTCATCATCCAAAAGGCTTTCTACCTAATCCTTTAGTGCTTTGCATGTGCTGGGGAGCTTGCTGAATGCCTTTGCCTCCTCTGCTGGGTGGGGATGAGAGCTGGTCCTGTCCCCTGCATCGCCAACTCGAGGGACAGGACCGTGCTGTCCCCCTGGGAATGTCCAGCTTTGCTGGGCTGCAGGGAGGCAGCGAGCGAGGAGCAGTGCAGAGCAGAGGGCTCAGGGGAGCCCCTGGGAGAGTGCTGCCCTCATCTTCGAAAGCTGAGCTTTCCTGGTCCTGTTTGCAGGGCAGGCAGCCCGCCAGACAGCTGGATTGCCATGGCAAAGACAGTGTCTGGCCTTTTGAAAAGAGAAACTTGCTAGATTTATGTGCGGGAATGGATGGAGTCCTTCTGGAGTTGACGCGGTCTAATGAATGAGATGGGGAGTCAAATACTTTATACTTGCTATCAGGGGTTAACGACTCCTGCCCTCTCCCTTCTCCCCCCTCCACTCATGTTTTCCCTCTCTCCCCCTCCTCTGCTCCCAGTCCTCCCGCTGCGCGTCTGTGTTTTCCGAGCAGTGGCACCACCTGGTTTGTTTTCTGTGTCAGGTATATTACAGACTGTCTGTCAGAGATTAACAGCCATGGCCCAGCTCAGCCTGTTCTCTTATTGGACCTGGTCTAAACTCCCTCCCTGCCTGGATGCCCCTCATTATGTTTCCCAGACTGTAACAGTATCTGGAGAACGCAGATTTTTTTGGGGTCCTTTTTAGTTTTTCAGTGGGTAATGGGATGGTGAGGATGGTGCCTCTGTCTGCTCGTGGTCTGGGGAACCAACTCTGTGTGCCTCCACCACCCTGCTTGTGTGCTAGAGCCTGAGAGATCATACAGCACACGTAAGTTACACATCAGAGACTATGTTTGCCTTTTCTTTCTCAAAGAAAACAATGATGTGAATTTTCCTCTGTTGATGCCGACTCTGGCTGTGTCCCCAATCCATATCAAAGAGGTCAAGAACCCTCCCCAGCTGCCTACATGGAAGGGAAACGTCAGCTTGCAGCTCAGATGGGAGCTCTGGGGTGGTTGTACAGGTGCTTGGCCTTAACCCTGAAAGAAGCAGGACCTTCTGTTCTGGGCTGAGAATCTATGTGGGGCCTAGAGAACTCACAGAAAGTCCTGGCTTCTTTCAGGGTTGAGGCCAAGCAAAGAGGAGAATAAGAAGAGTTTTAGTACAACTGCTGCTGAGTTTGGATCAAACTCTTCTTGGTAGCAGCAGGTGGTGCAGTAAGGAGCAATGGCTGTGGATTGCAGTGCAGGAGGTTCACTTTGGACTTTAGGGAAAGCTTTTACTTGGGAAGGGAGTACAACACTGGAACCAGCTGCTAGTGGAGGGGGAAAGAACAGAAATCTTCAGCTGTGGCAGTTTTTAAAGACTCAGCTAGAAATATATTGTCTCTCACGTGGCTTTTCCTCAATGGGCACTGGCACGAGCCCAGGTACACAGTTGCTCAACAGTCTCAGGACAGCACCTCTCTTAATGGTCTCATAAACCACACACAAACCCATCCCCTCTGGGAAACTGAGAACTTTTACTGCAAATCTGAAGGGCCAACCTAAAATTTTCCTTGTATCAGCTCTCCAGACTGTGAAGGAAATACCAGCATAAAGCTGCCCTTGATGCACCATCCCTGGCCCAGTTCTGCAATGGGATAGACCTTTACCTGTATCTCCACAAGCTGTTTGGCTCCTGGATCGCTGCCTTGTTTTGTAAATGGGAGAAATGTAGAATTATAGAATGGTTTGGGCTGGAAGGGACCGTAAAGATCATCAAGTTCCACTCTCACTAGAGCAGGCTGCTCAAGGCCCCATCCAACCTGGCCTTGAACACCTCCAGGGAGGGGGCAGCCACCACTTCTCTGGGCAACCTGTTCCAGTGCCTCACCACCTCATGGTGAAGATTTTCTTCCTCATATCCAGTCTAAATCTACCCTTCTTCCAATTTAAAACCATTCCCCTCATCCTATCACTCCGTGCCCTTCTAACAAGCCCCTCCCCAGCTTCCTCACAGGCCCCCCTATCTACATCTCTATGAACAATTCCTGTTCTCCTAGTAATGTGGTTATTGTCTGTGAGATTCTTTTCTCTGCTGGTGCAGCAACTGGGCATTGCATGATGAATGACAGACTGGTTGTTCCCAAAATTAAGGCCTTGTAATGCTGCCTGGGAAAAAACAGGGCTTCTGTATTTCTAGGTGGGTCCATCCCTTAAGGGGACATGTCCTGGGGCTCAACTTCTGCCTTCCCTGACGTATGATCCAACAGATTTGCTATGCAGAAGTGCAAAGGACCACCAGCAGCCACTTTATTCAACAAGAACAGTATGCTGAATGCATAAAGTAGGTATATAATGCTAAGTACCGTGAATAATCATGTCCAAGGCATATCGAATTGGGGCTCTGAAAATTAATGGGCACTTTTGACCTCCTTTCTGTGCCTCAGCTCCTTGCCTATTAAATGGGAAGTGTACCACTGTCCCATTTTTTTTGGGCTCAGCAGCGATTGATTAATACTGGGTGAGTGCTCATATATTATATTGAAAAGCTCTTTAGAGAAAGCTAGAGAGAAATTATTACTCCTGCCTTTGGAGCAGGGTTTAGGGTGCAAAAGAAGGTGTAGAGAGATGTAGTATGTAGTGAGGGTGAGGGAGTAAAATGTTGAACAGGAGAAGAGAAGGCTGTGGGGGGACCTCATTGTACCCTGCCAGTACCTGAAGGGAGCTTAAAAGCAGGAGGGGATTCAACTTTTTAAAAGGGCAGATAATGGCAGGACAAGGGGGGATGGATTAAAACTAAAGGAAGGAAGGGGTAGATTAGATATTAGAGGGAAGTTTTTTACAGAGAGAATGGGGAGGGGCTGGAACAGGCTGCCCAGAGAGGGGGTGGGTGCCCCGTCCCTGGGGGTGTTCAAGGCCAGGTTGGATGGGGCCCTGGGCAACCTTGTGTAGCTCCAGGCCTGGAGGTTGGTGTCCCTGCCTGTGGCAGAGGGGTTGGAGCTCTGTGATCCTTGGGGTCCCTTCCAACCCAGACCATTCTATGATTCTATGATTCACTCAACACTGTTCACTGTGTGGGAATAAGACCTGTAAAGATGCTCTGAAATGATGCTGTAATTAAAGACCCCATCATGAGACATAAGAACAAGAGAGCTGTAGTAAGATACCTGCTGTCCTTAATTGGCAGCACTCAGTTTTGAAGCCTAAATACAGTTGTATTTTTTTAAATATAGCTTTAAATATGGTTCCTCAGGACAGCAAGCTTAGGTTCAAACCAAGGTCATTAATTTGATTAGCCAGGAATTGCATCTCTTCTCACCTTTCAGTCTTTGAAATGAATTAATTCTTAGAAGACAGTGCCCAGAAATGGAATGCTTGCCAATACAGGTGCTGCTGTGACTCTAGAGAAAGAATCAAATTGTAGGAGTTTTGGGAAGAGCCCTCAGTTTATATACCTTCAGTAACTGAACCAGGAACAGTAACTCCATTGAGTGACTCAAAGTACACAGTAAATACAAATACCTGGATAAATAGATACCAGGATCAGCTAAAATCAAATCTATAATTCAAGTGTATTTATGAAATATGCTGGAAAATGTCAATAAACAGCAAAATCCCAGTATAAGTCATTCAGATTAAGGTTATATTTTTTTCCCCATATTATAGATGATTAGAGAATCCTAAATATAATGGATTAATTGTTAAATACTAGAGTTAAGTTTCCTCACTGGAATGGTAGGCAAAAGGATGGAGGTTTGTGATGCAGAACAATGCAGATGAACTACAAATCAGAAACAGTTCTTAGCTCAAAAGCACCAGCAGGACTATAGTTGGTAATAATAAACAATCATGTTGTTGACATGCATTCTACAAAGGTTAGGCTTGATTTTCATCCCCAGAAATATTTTTTTCCTTGGCCCTGCCTTTGCTGCATTTTTTCCCAAGTATTTTGTGTTGCCTGTCAGCCTGTGGAACACTAGAGCATCTCCAGCATCACTGAGTAGTGTCTTTGCCAAGTTCCAGGAATGGAAGAACAGCTACCAAGAAAGGTCGTTTTTCTGGTATTCCAACTTGCACAGTGAAATGCAAAGCATTTGAAAAATAAGCCTGGGAACTTGGCTGGTGCTCCTTGGGGATTGCCCATCCATTCCCCATTCCCTCTTTCACACACCACATGGCAGAACTGACATGAGGAGGTTTCATGAGAAGAACAGGTTCCTTGGCTGGTGTCATACTCCTACACTGAGGGAGCATAACATCTCACTCAAATGGTGCATGATACCAGAGTGTCCTCTGCCATCTTCTTCCCAGGCATATTCACAGATATTCACAGAGCTGTAGGGGTTGGAGGGGACCTCCAGAGACCATCAAGTCCAACCCCCCTGCCAAAGCAGGGTCCCTAGGACAGGGCACACAGGTAGACATTCAGAATATCACTAACATACTTATGTGTACACAAAGAGGACACTGTTTTCCATCTGGTGGTGTTGTGGTGGCACCAGGCCCCTCAGCCAAAGCAAGATGCTGCTCACCAAGGCATGTTGGAGCTCCTGAGCTGCTACTGGATCATCCGTGCTGGAATGATGCTGCCCAGAGAAGCTGTGGCTGCTCCTGGATCCCTGGCAGGGCTCAAGGCCAGGGTGGGTGGGGCTTTGGACACCCTGGGCTGGTGGAGGGTGTCCCTGCCCATGGCAGGGGGTGGCACTGGGGGGGCTTTGAGGTCCCTTCCAACCCAAACCAGTCTGGGTGTCTGTGATTCTATGATATAGGCCGTTGATGTCAGACCACCTTTCAGGTGTAATTGCTACCCAGAGGTCAAGCAGTGCAGTCTGTTTCTTTGCTGGTGTACCAGCCTTTGGCAGAAGGAGTGGCAGTTTTGGGGGGTAGGTGGGATACTTTTGCCCTGCATTTTGGTGTGCTGTTGTAACTTAGAAGGGGGAGAAGTGTACCCCATACAGTAGGTTCATCTTATCCAGCTGGCTTGGATCCCTTCTGCCTTTCTTTTGTACTTACAAGCGCTTGGTGGGCTGGGAGCTTCAAATTTGTCTTGAGAACTTTGGAACCCAGTTCATCACTGTGGGCTCAACACAATGCCAGCTGGGACAAAGATGTGAACCGAGGTGGGGGATTAACTCCAGCTGTTTTCTCTGTTTTACTGAGACCCCTGTGGATGGATTGAGATGATTCGTTGGATCACAGGTGATGCAGAAGTGCCTTCAGCCTGGATGGGAAGAGAACACATACCATAAAGGGGGAAGACAAAGTGGTGAGTTAAAGCCAGCCTGTTCAGAGCACTGAGCTCTGTGTTCTCAACAGGATATTCCTGGGGCATTTGGTATACACAATATTGGCAAGAAAAAATCCCTTCTCTGTATTTTTTCTTGCTAACCTGTTCCAGAGTCCTCCCAGGGAAAGACTCTGATTTACCTCTGTGGTCCTTGTGCCCTTTCAACTTGAATAACATTGCAGGCTTTGCCAGACACCCTTAAATAACATGAAGGTGACCCATGAACTGAACTAATAAACATAACCAGTCAAGCTCCTTAGGATCAGACTTCATTGTCTCAGTTTCACCACCAGTTTTGGTTACTCCAGGCACTCAGCATCAGGGTCTTGAATTTTCCCCTGTTATTCCTCTGCTATGTTTAACCAGCCTCTCATTAGGCTTCAATTGATACTCATTTTTCATGGGAGCTAATTTTTTTTCTGACCCACGCAAACAATTAATGGTTATTCTTAGAGCTAGAGTGTAATGTCTTGCATGCAGCTGCCTTTGATTACCATGTTTCTGAGGCCCCCCTATTACTTTGCCTCTTCAGTAAAGCCTTATATGATGTTATACTCACAGATAGTGCAGCAAAAACTCTTCAAGTCTGAAAGAACAGAGTGGAAACAGCCATCAGCCTGGGGAAGAGAAGGCTGCGGGGGGACCTCATTGCAGCCTCCCAGTCCCTGAAGGGAGCAGAGAAACAGGAGGGAAATCAGCTTGTTAAAGGGGAGATAATGGCAGGACAAGGGGGATGGAGTGAAGCTGGAGGAGGGAAGGGTTAGAGTAGATCTTAGGGGGAAGTTTTTTACAGAGAGAGTGGTGAGGTGCTGGAACAGGCTGCCCAGAGAAGTAGTGGATGCCCCGTCCCTGGAAGTGTTCAAGGCCAGGTTGGATGGGGCCCTGGGCAACCTTGTGTAGCTCCAGGCCTGGAAGTTGGTGTCTCTGCCTGTGGCAGGGGGTTGGAGCTCTGTGCTCCTTGGGGTCCTTTCCAACACATGCTGTTATATGATTCTATGATCAGGAACCACAGGCTTCAGTCCTGTTGCATGGTTGCTGCCTGCTGGCCCCTAACTCCTGTACAACAGGAACTGGACTTCAGTGGCAGTGAAGAGGTGAGGGACTTTCTGCTGATGAGTCTGAAGGGCAGGTGGCCACCAACATTAGTACTGAGCCTAAATCATTCAGCTTGTCCTTTTCAACATGTACCAGATTGTTGGGTGGAGTTTGGGTCTAACACGTCAAGCAAGTGTTAGACCCCAGTCTAGCAAGACAAGTGGCTGGGGAAGGGCAGAGCTCACTGGGCTGGTGCCTATGAGATCGGGGAGCATTTGGGCTTGTTCCTGAGTGAGTCTGGAGGAACCTTGCTGATCTACAAGCTTGCTATGAAATTAACTGTCTTGAATTTTTCTCTTTTGGGTCCTTTGTTTTTCCATCAAGCCCCTCATTTTTAGCAACCCTTCCATGCAACACAGAGTTGGGACTGTATTGGGCTGGGACTTCAGTAGAGACTAAAGTGATGGTCTAAAATTGCCATAAATTCCTCAGTCTTCAAGTGCAGAAACAGAACTAAATGAATGGTGAATGAAAGAGTGAATGAAGGAGCAGCTAATGCTGCCTGGAGTGATGTCTATCTTGGGTCAAGTGGTGCACAGCTACAAACTGTGTGTAGCCTCTACCAGTAATCCCACAGCTGCATCCTTCTCTATATAAGGGAAGCTGGGGGGGACCTTATCACCACCTACAACTACCTGCCAGGAGGGTGGGGCGATGGTCTCTTCAGCCAGGGGACAGGAGATGGGACAAGGGGCAATGGGCTCAAGCTGTGCCAGGGCAGGGTCAGATCAAAGTGAGGGAAAAGTTCTTCCCTGGCAGAGTTGTCAGGGCCTGGCCCAGGCTGCCCAGGGAGGGGGCTGAGTCCCCACCCCTGGGTGTGTTTAACAGATAGGTAGATGAGGTGCTCAGGGATCTGGTTTAGCATAGGACAGGTCCAGTTGGACTCGATGATCTCAAAGGTCTTTTCAAACCTCATAATTCTGTTTGATTCTCTCTAATAAAGCAACTTACTAAGAAGTTAAAGTAAGTCCATTTCATTACTAAAGCAAGGTTATTAAGTTTGGCCCAGATAGGTTACACACAGGTTTTTTAAGTACAGCATTTCAAAGCTAGTTCTGCAAAGCAGCTTCCCTTTGTGGGTCACATTAAATTAAGCCAGTACTCAAATCCTCACAGAATCGATGCTCTCAGTAGAGCTGGCTGGGTTATTTTCTGGTGTAGAAGTCTGCAAGTGGTTCAATTGCTGCCAAAACCCAACAAAAACAGTTTAAGAAAAGACACTTTTTCAGTTTAAAACAAAAAAAGTAGGAAAACATTGAGGAAAATGTTGGTTTGGGGTTTTTTTTTTTAACATTTTTCCTCTCATTTTTTCATAGGAAAACAAATAATTTCCAGAGTAGTTCCAGCTTTAAAGAGTTCCTTCAACTGCCTTGGTTTGTTGAGTCAACAATATAGCAAAATGAGGCTTGGGGTTTTGGTTTTTTTCTTTCTTTTTTTAAGTGGGCCCATGTTCACAGAGATTAGCTATGGCCAGAGATAGGGATAGAAATACCCCAATCCATGTACAAATTTGGCAGATACAACTCCTTCAGCCACTAAAGAGCTTAAAACTACAAAGCACTTTTGTCAACTGCAGATAGCCAAATGCATTTTTTATAAAAAAAAATCAGATATTTGAAGTGCATACACAGCACACAGCTGTTGATTTTAACTTCAAGGGTGTAGCCTAGCCTTTAAACCAGACGTGCCATGAGTCCCCAGTCTGTGAGCAGTTGCACATCAGGAGTAGCTCTGCACATTGCAGTCCCTTTAGCGGTATCTGTCCCCTGATGAAAGTGCAGCCTTTGGTTTTGCTCTGTCCTCCTGCCTGCTTTCCACCCACATGGCTGCAAACATGGGCTCCTCACCATAAGATGGACATTGAGGTCCTGGAGCGAGTCCAGAGAAGGGCAACCAGGCTGGGGAAGGGGCTGGAGGGCAAATCCTCTGAGGAGCAGCTGAGGGAGCTGGGGGTGTTCAGCCTGGAGAAGAGGAGGCTGAGGGGAGACCTTCTCCCCACCTCCCCTGCCCTGCCAGGAGGGTGCAGAGAGGTGGGCGATGGTCTCTTCAGCCAGGGGACAGGAGGTGGGACAAGGGGCAATGGCCTCAAGCTGGGCCAGGGCAGGGTCAGCTCAGATGGGAGGGAAAAGTCCTTCCCTGAAAGAGTTGTCAGGGCCTGGCCCAGGCTGCCCAGGGAGGGGGCTGAGTCCCCAGCCCTGGGTGTGTTTAACAGAGGGGAGATGAGGTGCTCAGGGATCTGGTTTAGCACAGGACAGGAATGGTTGGACTCGATGATCTTAAAGGGCTTTTCCAACCCGGTGATTCTGTGATAGGGCACATCACAAAGGGAGCAGAAGGGGCCACCTGTGGCATGTCCCTCTCTGATGTGCTTTCTGGAAATACTTGAGTGTTTTGAGTCACCCTGCTCAGGGGTTTGAATCTCTTGCCTCTTTTATGTGTTCCAGAGCAGGAGTCATTCCTCCCTCCACAGCAGGCTCGGCATCACAGATCTTCCCGGGGGCCTCAAGGTGCTACCAAACTACAGATATTAAGAACAGTTTGTAGTCCTGGGCACCAAAGTTTGTTCCAACACTTATTTATTACCAGTCTCATATAACTCATTCATGGTAAACAATGCAGGTTTTATTATGTGTAAGTAATAGGAGACCTTTGCTTTTTCCACTAGCAAACATGCCATGGGTAATTATTCCTGTATTAAAACGACATGTGGACATATTTGTGACATGCAACAGTTCCATTTCTTTGAAGACAAGTATTCTCCTAAACAAGGTTAGCCACCATTTATTTGGAGGGGCTCTTGCATTTCTGTGTTTGAAGCCCTTTGTGGCTTTCCTTGTCTATTTGATAATCATTAACATGCTCTGTCGTTAACCTTCAAGCAGCTTCGCTTGAAACTTTATATGCAGCTTTTTCAAACATTTGTCTTGCATTGCAGACTGTGGTTTGCTGGGGCTGTTTTTATAATCACCAGTGGTAAAATCAGGAAGATGAAAAAATGGGTGTGTATTGAAGAGCAGCGTATCCAGCATTCTAGGTCTTAAATTAGAGTGATGAGCATAAACATTGCAAACAGAGCTTTTTCAACTCGATGGCAATTATATTTGAAATTACCTACAATTACCAGGAACCATCTCAAAGCTAGAAATTAACTTTTGTAGGCTCTCCTCCAGATGGATCAGCTGTTAAACGTGCTGTCTCGTGCAGCTGAATGGAGAGGAGGGAAAAGGGTGAGGAGGCATCTGAACGCCTTCTAGCTGAAGCAGAGCTCGAGCTGCCTTAGTGTGTGCTTTCACTCTGAAACAAACCCGTGCCACTTTTTGAGACATAGTTTAGGAAACTGTGGCTTTGCTGGCCTCAGCAGACTCTAACCCTGGAAGCCAGGGCAGAAAGTCACCCTTGATTTTTTTTTTTTGCTGTGAAACCTGGCAGAGGGACAGTTCTCCCTTTCCCATGTGAGGCTGGGGAGGAGCAAAGCCCTGGCTGCTCCTCCAGCCTCTCTCCTTGCCAATCCTGGTGTTAAAAGGCAGCAGCAAAGCTCTCCTCATCTTTCCAAATGGGAACCCCATCCCTCCATCCCCCCACCCTGCACTTGATGCTGTGCAGTTTGCAGAATCCAGTATCTGAAGGTGAATTAATATGAGTGGGGAAATGCTACCAGGGAAATGGACACACTTGAGCTGACTCTCGTGGAAGTACTTGGGTCTCTCAGAGTGCCCTCCATTCCTGCGTGGAGCTTGCTGGGCTGTGCCAGTGGAGAGCAGGCTGTCCATGTCTCCTTCCCCCCAGGGTAAAATCATGAGCAAAATGTTACATTTATGGCAGATCCACTTACTGCCTGACCAGCTAGAAAGTCGTATTTTTCTAATTCCTGCTCTGCTTGATGATTCCCTGCTGTTATTTCTTCAACTTTTTCTTCATAATTCATTTGGCTTCGTGCTAGACCAATTCCTTCTGCAACTACTGTGGCTGGAGAAGCTCAGACCCATCTCCCTCTTCTTCCAGCATCAATCGGTGTGTAAGGATGTCTCTGTGGCTGCAGTGGGCTTCACTGATTCTCAGATGGTGGAGCTGAAGGAGGTATTTTGCCCAAAGCATCTCAGAAATGCTGGTGATTTCAGTTTCCAACGTGACTCTGAGCTGGGGAATGAGAACGTGCCAGGAGTGTCAGCGACAGTTTAGAAATGGATTGTTTGCATAAACTTGAAAACAGTACAAGCATAAATGTATTTCCTTTGTTTAACTTTTCACTCTTGTTTACTCGTCTCTGCTTCTAAAAGGCTTTGCAAGTAAACTCTGCAAATCTTTAAGTTTCACAGGCATTTCTGGGGGCTGGGAGGCCTGGGATCCCTCCTCGGCTGTGCTGCTGAGGAGCTGAGGCACAGGGTAGGGACATGAGGCTCTGAGCCACATCAGAACCAGCAGGAAGGTTTTTACTTCCTTTGCCTCAGGAACTTCTGCTCCCTTGGGGTTTCATTGACTCCCCAAGGATGGCATCCCACCTCCTGGGTGCTGGGAAGCTCTGGATACTGCCCACAGCTCGTGGGGCCTGTAGGCAATGCAGAAAAATGATCTGGAAAAAGAGACCGGCTCAGGGTTTTTTTTGCTTCTGTAGTTTTCTTTGCTAGAAAAATATTACTTAGGCTGTGAGTTTTTGAGGGAAATAACTGGGTTTTAGCACAGCTGAGCCCTGGACTAGGTGCGTTGGGCAAGAGGGAAGAGGAGCTTCAACCACACAACAAAGGAAAATCCAGGTCTCTCGCTGCATTTCATAATAATTCCTCCTCCCCTGCATTTATCTAGTCAATCCCCTTATTAAACCTGTGCATATACCTTTGTTCTGCAGGGGTATAACCTGGGTGCAGGCACTGGTGGCACTTTAAATGTGAAACTACCCCCTTTCTCCTTGCCCCTTCCGGCAGCCATAGGGGACTGAGAACCTGGAGCTGCAAAACTGCCAAGAAGAGGAGCACCAGGACAACATGGAAGCTTCTTGCTTTGGAGCTCCTGGTTAGGCCTGACTCCCCCATCCCATAGTTACAGGCATCACTGGTCCAGGGGAATCTGTTTCCTGTGATTGCTGCTCACCTGTGGCAAGAAAGCTCCTCAGAAGTGTCTGAGGCACGTTGAGCATCCTCCATGCCTCGTGCGGCTTTCAACACTGGGGCAGACCAGAGGCAGCTGTAAATGGGCTCTAGGGTGTAGAGAGCTGTGCTTTATGGCTGGTGGTTCTTCAGGGACTTGCAGACTGCTCCTGTGGGGCCTCTAAACAGAGCAAATTGTCAGAAGACTCAGATGGGCTCTGCAGGAGCCCACGTCAGCACTGAGTGCTCGTGGGATTGCTGCAGTGTGCAGGACATGATGTGCTCAGAAAAGAGGCTGGCTCTTGGAGTTAAGGCTCTGGAGCCACGTGAGCTGCGTTCTCTCAGGTTTCCAGAACAACACCAGACAAAGTTACTTAAGCCCAAATCTGCAAGGAGTACTTTGTAGCTTAACTCCTGTTGAAATAAACAGGAGTGAAGTGTATGAACGTCTTTGAGGAGCTGAACCCGTACCCCTTCCGAGACACAAAATTTCATCAACTTTCTGCCTGTCTTAGTTTATTTAGACTGAAAATCTGTGAACATGGGAACTGCTGTCTCAGTGTGTATGAACAGAGCCTGGGGAACTTTCTGGCAGCCAACTCCTCCAAGCACTACCTCATGTCAGAGGCGTCAGAGCCGTGTGGTAAGTGGCCGTGAGCCGGCGATGTGACAAGAGTTGCGCCTGCAGTTTTGGTCATCGTGTTCAGCCTGATTTCCTGAGAGGTGAGAAGGTTTTATGTGTGCCTCTTTGGGTGGGTGGGTCTCTATCTCTGCTTTTTGCCCCCCATCTCTCTCTACCCAATTTAACCCACATCTGTGAGAGCCTCAAAAGTACTCAGTTTTAAGAAGCGTTATGTATCCAGGCGTTGGAGAGAGATACTCCTCCTAGCACAGGGAAAGATAAGCCCAATCCTATTCAGCTTCAGGAGATGGAAGAAAGTGGGAGAACAGAAAGAGGTTAGACCATGGTGCAGTATAAACAGGTACCAGAAAATCCACCCTTCAAGGAAAGAGGTGATTTCGTGTGGATTCTCTAGTGTTTACTGTGATTCACAGCAGAGGGTGATTTCCTTTCAGCTCGAAATTCACTCCTCTCTCTCCTGTGAGGATTCTGTGGCATCTTATGCAGGGGAAGCTCACATTGCAAGCACAACTCAGTTCCACAGTCATTCACAAGGCATGAATCTGAAGGGGGCCCAGGAGCTCACACAGCTCCTCCTTCTCTTACGTGTGCACCTCGGTGAAGAGAGGCAGACCCTGAGGGTCAGCAGGAAGATCTCCTGATATATCACGTCAGGCAATGTCTTGCACAAGTGACCCCAGCAAGGTCAGGTTCATGACAGATCTGTGGGACTGCTCATGCCAGTTGTTGCCCACCACTGTGTAAACTCTTGTCCTCAGCAAAGGAATCCTTCTGCCTGCCTCACATCCCATTTGAGGGGCTGCAGCCAGTCATGATTGCTGAGTCTTGCAGGAAACCGACACTTTATTTCTCTGAAATTGTCTCTTACATCAAAATAAACCCTGCACTCTTCTGACTGACACAGGTTTCATTTGACACCACACACCTTATATTGAACAATATCTGGTTATTACTTGTCCTTCCTCTTTTAAAGATTGCAACAGTCCCTTGGAGTCCTTGGAGTAGAAGATCAACCCAGTGCATTCACTAAGCCCACTGCGATGTATGAGGTCACCCTGTATCTTCTCCTTGTCTCCCAGCCTAAGCAGTTGAGGTAGGTGGGATACTAAGCAATATCTAGACTTAGGTGAGCCTCTGACTTTGTCAGATGTGCAGTGAATTGTGGTGGTTGTAGCTTTGCCTAATCCTCCTTTACCTTCTTGCAAGTCAGTACCACCACCTCCTCTGAGAGCTGGGCACCATCCACTTAACCCCTGCAACACTGGCTGAAGGAAGCCTTTCCAGGGCTCCATGCTGCATCATCTCATCATTGTATGGGGCAGCCTAAGAAGCCAGGCCAGCCCTCCTTACCCTCCAGGGACAGCTGCAAAGAGAAAAGCTGCTTCTAAGCTTGAATTGTGCCTGTGATAGTAAAAAGCTCAGTTGCTATCATTGCTCATGAATGATGACTAATGTGAAAGCACTTTTCTCGAGCTGCCTGGTAGGTCCACATTTCAGCTTTGTTCAGTAAAGCACTTAAGCATGTGCTTAAAATTAAGTGTGCAGCTGACTGGAGGCCTTGGACAATAAATACGCTACTGGAAAAGTATCTGGACCATACATTTATTAGTCTGTCTAAAAGCCCTGTTATTTCTTCTTCAGTTCTGAAGTAAATCACGTCTTTCAAAAGCCACAGTTGTGGGTGAAAGTCTGACTTTGATAGGCGTTGCATATTGCAGCTATTGCTGATTTTAAATAAACTTAGAGATGCTTAGTACATCCACAAATGAGACACAGCTTGGCTCCTTCAGTGGTTTGGTGGGGTTGTTTTTTTTTTTTGAGAAATATCTCTTTGAACTACCCATCTGCAGGCTTTTTCCTTTTTACTGTCTGTGTGGCCATCCTGCAATTACCTGTGGGTTTATGATCCTTCTCTAGAGAACAAGTTGGTCGGACAGCCTGACGATAAAGAAAGATGGGAGTGATAAAAGGAGGCAGAGCATGATATCGGTTACAGGCGTCAAACGAGTGTCCCTCCAGATTTACACTGCTGCAGCTTTGCTCTGGATCCACATCCAAGATTTGCCATAAAGGGCTGTTTCAGTAAGTTTGGAGTTTAGTTTGTTGAATTAAAATGTACCGTCAAGGGTTGGGGGCCTTTGTGATTGCAGGGAAGGCAGACTGGAGCGAGCAACTCATTGGGGATGTCAGGGGAAAGTAAATCCATGGGAATGGGAGGAAGAAGCTAAAATGTGTTTTTTAAAGGGTTTGTGGCTAGCAATTTATTCCCTTAACCCCTGGTTCAGTGCTGGGCAACAGTAAACAAGAAAGGAGCCATAGTTGCCTCTGAAATGAATCGCCCATGCAAAGAAAGGCTGTAATTCCCCAGCGTGGCAAAAGATTTTGGGAACCTGCTTGAAACGCTCTGAAAGGGCTGGGGGAAGTTCAGGTGAGGGAGTGCTCGAGCCCTCTTGGCAAACTGGATGTCTGTGAGGTGGAGGGAGAGCAGATCTCCAAATCATTGGGGTTTTTTTCTGAGGTGCTGTGCAAGGTCAAATGTTTGGTTCTATGAAAACCCCTGAAAATAAACAGAGAGGTGAAGTCAAGAGCAGAAGTGAGCACACACAAGGCAACAGGAATCAATAGCCTTGCCCAAATCTGAAGTCAGAGCAGAGCTGGGCCTTAAATCAGCTATTTTTAGCAGTCAGTAGGGCAAGAACACAATCAGTCTATATTTACATCAGATAATATTTGTGTTTAGCATGTAATTACCATCGACCCTGTTTACACATATAATTAACAGTTTGACATCGCATCCCGCTGGGTTGACAGCTGTAGAATTCAAAAAGGATTCAGGATCTCCAAAGAGTGTTTTTGTTTCAGGTTAAGACGTGGTCTGATTGTCTAAATTAAAGACATGTCAAACCACATGAAAAGTTCAGGACAGAAGGTAACCACACAGGACGTGGCATGTGGGCCAGGTAATCACAGTGGTGGAAAGAACGGCCACACTTGTGAGGAACCTACTTCTCTATGGGCTTTGGAAAGAAAAAAAAAATATATATAAAAATAAAGCTCCTTTTTTTTGTTTTTAGTAGGAAATAAAAATTAGTAAATGCAACCCCTGGCTGCAAGGAAGCCCAAATAAAGCAAACCAGATGTTCATTAGCTAATCACTTGCAATTTTTTCCCCTCTTGTTCTTCATGGAGGAAAAGAAAATTGAGCATGTGGGAACTTGCCTGTTGAGAAAACATTTGGATCTTCAGTCATTTATCTGTTTCACCTCTGACTCGGTTCAGGCCTCCATTAAAAGGCAGGCAGGGTGCTATCAGAAAGAAAGGTCAGCGGGGATCACTTCAGATGCTTTTCAGCTGGGGCAACCCTTGAGGCTATCTGTGCTTTTGTGGGCATGGGGCATCAGTTCAAAACAAAACAGAAAACCCAACAAGAATCCAGGGAGCGCAGAGGAGCTTTGAGCTACATCACTTGTGTTTGTTGTATTCCTAAATTACAGTGTCACTTCTGTACAGTGCTCATTATAATCACATAGAGACATCAGGAAGTGTGTTTATTACTGTGAATACCAATGAATCCTGAATGGCAAGATGCTCATTTCCCAGTGTTATCAAAGGAAAGGAACGTAACCTTTATTCCCTTTGGATTGATGTTGTTTTCATTGCTTAGGATGAGACTCATATCTTGAGACCATATCATAGAGATATGGTTTAGCACAGGACAGGAACGGTTGGACTCGATGATCCTAAAGGTCTTTTCCAACCTTGTGATGCTGTGAGACAAAACCAGGTGCAAATTCCTACTGCAGTCAGTGGATTTTAGTGATAATAAAATGCTTGTACGTAAAGGGTCTATGTGTGTAAGCATCAAACCACATGCCTCTTACATCAGGCAAAATTACAGGAGCTTGGCCCACACCTCTTTCATTAGTGGCACTTGCTTCATGTTTTAACAAAACATTAACCTAACAGTGTTAATTTTGAGGCACAATGGCTGAATGTTTCCTAGGAGCTCAGCATGCTACACCATAGGTTGGGCAGGTGTAGTTTGCTATGTGTTCAACCAGCATGTTGAACCATCTTCATCATACCTTAGCTGTCATCTGAAAACTGGTTCACCCTCAGCTGGTTTCCTGGGGAGTGCTGCTCTGGGCGAGTCGAAGCAGCCCTTCTCTGGAAGAGTCAGGCTTGATTCAGGTTTTATTTTCATTTCATGCTGGTAGCACTGAGGTTCATGGTCCTTCTGCTCCTATGGGAAAGGAGCTCTTCAGCCATGGGCCAGCTGTCAAGTGGGTGCTTACCTGGGGAAGGGTCTCCATTGAGGCTGGTGGACCTGTGGTTCCTGAGGGAAGTAAATGTCAAGAGAAGTCACAAAGAGCTAGGTGGCATCCTGAATAATTTGTGTGAGTCCAGGGAGAAGTTATGGCAACCCTGGCAGCTTTCATGGATGTTCTGGATGCCTGGGCTTTCCAGGCAAGAGGAATGCAAAGGGGTGCACCTATCAGGGCATCAGTAAATCATCTGATGTTGCGCTGCTTGCAGGTTGATCACATAAATTGGAGATGAGAAGTACTGTTAAAAGCCTGGAAGAACTGACTGAGCAGTGACAACAAGAAGTAGCATTAAAAGGGGAAGTATCTGGCTGGGCTTATGAGTAGAGTTCTTCAAGGATTCATCTTGGGGATGGATCTGATTTAATATTTTCATGAATGACCTTGGCACAAAGCGTAACATGTTGCTGAAGTCTGCTGATGACACAGACTTGGGAGGCATGCCATAGAGAAAGAACTGGATGACCTTGAAGACTGGAGTAATGAGAAATGAGATGAAATCCAGTAGTGCAAAATGCAAAGTCATGAGTTTAGGGAGGAATGAGAGTTTCCACTATAAACTAGAGAGTTGTCAGCTGTAGATGACAAAGGAGAAGGAACATGTGTGGATAGCTCAGTCATAGCATGGCTCTGAAAAAGGTATTCACAACTTCAGATATATCCTGGGAGGTCTTCCTTCCTGGAGAAGGTAGACATGCCATTTCCCAGGAGCTTCTGAAGCTTCATGTGGGATCCTGTGAATAATTCTGGTCCGCATGATCTTCAGGTTTGAGTTTGACCTGGGCTGCATACAGAAAAGGATGATGAAGATGCTGGGAGGAGGATGGAGAGCTTGTCCTTTGAGGGAGGAATGAAAGAGCTAAGTTTTTAACCTAGACAAATGAAAGCTGAGAACTTTGGCACGCTTGTGGAAAGGATCCTAACACCTGGGCTTACAGCATATGGACTTCAGAGGTTGTTTCCTGGGGAGTGCTGAACCATAAATGACTTGGCTTTCAGCATGATTTAGACCAGTGGCCATATCTGAAATCTATTCCTGGCTAGTAATTTCCTTGGACCTTGTTTTCAAGGGGCTAACATCATGTTTGGTAGGGGCCAGTCATGTCTCGGGGTGCTTCAGTATTGACTCAGGTTTGTATTGTCAGAGGCTGGTGGGAATCAGATGGTTTATGTTTGGACTCCCTCAGCATGTAAGTGATTAATCTGGTTCAGTTAATGGACACTGCACTCGATCCTGTGGTTTCTGTGTGTTGATTCTGAGTGTGGTGTGTATCTTTTGGGTGTTTGAGTTGGTTTATGTTCCTGGGTGTCTCCATGAGCTGATTAATACTCCCAGGTTAAGGCAAATGCAAACAGAGACCACAGAGAAAGTCCTGGCCAAAAACTGCATATTGCACAGCATATCACTGGCTACCACTGCCTTCATCAGCTAAATAGCCAATAGAATGTATTACCCCAGCAGTGATCAGGGAGTACAGCTGTTAAGGACCTTCCATCCTTGCCTTAAATGTAGCCATTTCTACTCCAGAGCTGAGAAATTCCAGCTTAAACAAACCCATCTCTCCTCTAAAATTGAATTTCTCAAGATAGGTTAAAAAAAAAACCCCAACAACCCATAGATTGTTCAGAAAAACAAACTGAAACTTAGATGTCAGAGAAGTCCAGGCTCTGGAAAAGCTAGCAGAAATGTCTCCAGCCACTCCCACAGGGGTAGATTTTACAGGTGCTTTTGAAAAGTTGGCTGTTGACTTCAAAAGAGGTGCAAATAAATTAGAAGGAGTTAAAAATGGTTTCAGAAGAGGAGATTTCTGTCCCTGCATGTAGCCTGATGCACTGTTCCCCACACAGCCTGAGCAGGTGCTGAAAACGGAAACCTCTGGTTGGAAAGGTGGGCTCATTTCGCTGCCCTCACCACACAAGCTTGTCCTGAATCAGCAGGCACTTGGAACAGCTGTGAGGCACGTGGGTGCTGGTTGTTCCATCCATTTTGGTGGCTCTTCCAGGGTTAAAGTTAAGCATGTGCTTAAGGGCATTGCTGGATCAGAGCCAGCCCAATCTACCTTGCTAGTTTCTGGCCCAAAGCAATCCCTGGAAACTCTTTTCTTCCCATCAGCCAACCCCTTGACTCCGAACTATTGAATACTTGGAGCTGCTTAGGCTGTATGTGGGTTTTTTTGGTACCTTGGCTTTTCCAACAATGCTTTGATTAGGAACTTGGGTAAATTCTGTTCCAGTATTTCACTTTTGGAGTCCTCCTACTGTGGACATTTTAACACTCAGTTAAAAACTCAGACACAGTCAGTTTAACACTCAAGTCTCTTCCTTTGCTTTGCTAACAAAAACGTTGTGCTCCACAAAAAGATCTGAAGGAACAGTTGATGCAAAGAGCAGTTTGTATAATGTGAGGAAAGGAAGAAGCTAAAGAAAAGGTAAAGGAGACTTTAGTGTGGCCAGCAGATGGAGAGAGGGGATTCTGCCATGTCCCTTCCAACCCCTACAGCTCTGTGATTCTGTGATTCCCTGCGAAAAGGAACATTCCTGCTGTGACTCCAGCACCTGCAGTGCTGGGTCCAGCTCTGGAGCCCTCAGCACAAGAAGAGTGTGTCCAGAGGAGGCCACAAAAATGATCCAAGGGCTGGAGCACCTCTCCTGTGGAGACAGGCTGAGAGAGCTGGGCTGGTTCAGCCTGGAGAAGAGAAGGCTGAGGAGAGACCTCAGAGGCCCTTCCAGTCCCTGAAGGGACCTACAGGAAAGCTGGGAAGGACTGTTTGTAAGGGCATGGAGTGGCAGGACGAGGGGAAATGGTTTTAAACTAGAGCAGGGAAGGGTTAGATGAGACATTAGGAAGAAATTCTCCACTCTGATGGTGGTGAGACACAGGCACAAGTTGCCCAGAGAGGTGGTTGAGGCCCCATCCCTGGAGACATCCAAGGTCAGGCTGGATGGGGCTCTGAGCACCCTGCTCTAGTGAAGATGTCCCTGCTCACTGCAGGGGTGGGACTAGATGGGCTTTGAAGGTCCCTTCTAGTGTAACACACTCTATGTCTATGATTTTTAGCCTACAACTCTCCTCTCACTTGATCTGACCTAAGGTACAGTGAGCACTTGGCCTTGCTGTGGAGGTGAGCAAACGCTTTCCTCTGTAGATCACAGCTGACATGGTTCAATGGGTACTGGCCCTGTGTTCTCTCTGTGTGCGGAGTGGAGACTAAGCAAAGTGGATTGGGTAGTGAATCAACTCAGATGTTTTCAGCAGGCACAATTTATGGCAAAAGGGCTGGATGAGAAACTTAACATGAGCCAGCAGTGTGCTCTTGCAGCTCGCAAGGCCAATGGGATCCTGGGCTCCATCAGCAGAGGGGTGGCAGCAGGGACAGGGAGGGGATTGTCCCTCTCTGCTCTGCCCTCATGAGGCCCCATCTGGAGTCCTGTGTCCAGAGCTGGGGCCCCAACACAAGAGAGATGTGGAGCTGTTGGAGAGGGTTCAGAGGAGCCATGAAGATGCTCAGAGGGCTGGAGCACCTACCCTACAAAGAGAGGCTGAGGGAGCTGGGCTGGTTCAGCCTGGAGAAGAGAAGGCTGCGGGGGGACCTCATTGCAGCCTGCCAGTCCCTGAAGGGAGCTTATAAGTAGGAGGGGATTCAACTTTTTAAAAGGGCAGATAATGGCAGGACAAGGGGGAATGGATTAAAACTAAAGGAAGGAAGGGTTAGATTAGATATTAGGGGGAGGTTTTTTACAGAGAGAGTGGTGATGTGCTGGAACAGGCTGCCCAGAGAAGTAGTGGATGCCCCGTCCCTGGGGGGGTTCAAGGCCAGGTTGGCTGGGGCCCTGGGCAACCTTGTGTAGCTCCAGGCCTGGAGGTTGGTGTCCCTGCCTGTGGCAGGGGGGTTGGGGCTCTATGATCCCTGGGGTCCCTTCCAACCCAGACCATTCTATGATTCTATGATTCTATGATTCTATGATTCTATGATTCTATGATCATCTGGCATTGTGTTCCTTGCAGGGAGGTGAGCCCAACCGCCCTAAGCCATAGCTGTTGGTGAATGGAGTCAAAGTTTTTCAACCCTTCCCTTACAGTGTTTCATGAGTGAAGATCTTACATCACCCCTACATGCTCCAGGAGCTGCCATTTGAAAAGTGCTGCTGATTAAAAAAAATGGCTGTGGGTCCCTGCTGACAGGGTGCTCACCAAGACCTGTTGTCTCCACAGGATCAGCTCTTTATAAGGTGTGGCAGATCTAAGCTGTGAAGATTCATTGCTGAGAGGCCACCACTTCACAGAATCACAGAATCACAAGGTTGGTAAAGACCTTTAAGATCATCGAGTCCCACTGTTCCTGTCCTGTGCTAAACCATATCCTTAAGTACCTGATCTGAAGAGACTGGTCTGAGAGGAAGCCGTAATGAAGCCATGGCACTCTGATTCCCTGCCTGAAGAGGTCTCTGAGAAGGGAGGTTTTTGCTGCATGAAGGAGTCCAGAATTTACTGGGCTGCTGAAGCAGAGAGGGTCAGTGTATCCACTGCTCCCTTTGCCCAGGGCATATTGGCTTTTCATACAGGTTTTGATTGCACCCTTCATTAAAAGAGCCATTCCTCCCTCCAAATTAGGTGGAATCCAGCACTGAAAGAATCCAGCCCAAAGTCCCAGTTTATTTCTCCATAAAAACATCTGTATTGTTCTTCCAGGATGGCTCTGCCAAATGAGTCCTCAATAAACCCAAAACCTGGCAATAGACAAAACGCTGAAAAGCGCCTTTTTAATATGGAAAAGTATCCTGCAGTGTCGCAATCTTCCAGTGGAGACCACCCCCTACCCCTGAGAAATGCAGAATAGCACCAGGCCCACAATTTGCCTGGGGTAAAGCAACAGAGCTGGGCCAGTGCTGATTTACTCCAGCCAGAGGATCTGGCCTATAGTTTCTTGGGGTTTTTTCCCCCCTTTTTTTTTTCCCCTAAAGATCCTTAATTTCTCTTTCCTCTTTTTTTTTCTTCCTTTTTTTTTGCCTTTTATTTTTTTCCTGTGGATAGAAGCTTTGCAAGCTCCTTCTTTTATTGTTAGCTCATTTGGCAGGAGCAGCCAAGCAACAAAAGTGTTTTATTTGGAAATAGTTGAGGGGGGAAGTTGACAGTGTCCGAGCTCTACTCTGATTGCGTGAGCTCTGGGAGGTTTTCACCTCTGCTTCCAGGCTGCACCAGGCTGGGATTATCTCATTTGATTTCATTGGATCTGTGTGCAGTTAAGAAGTGGGGGAAAATTAAAGGTTAGGGAAGTTTGCCTTTGTGTTACACTAGAAGCTTTTAGTTTTGAAGTGCGAAGTGCTCACTCTCTCTTCCTCTTCTCTCTTCCTTCTCTGCGGACTGAAATACCCTGCAGTGTTCTCCTTAGCTGATTTGAAGGTGAAATGGGATTTAATACAGCTCATATTCCATTGTAGAAGAGATCCTGAGAAAGAAGCACAGGGGAGATGCCTATAGATTGGCTAAAGTGGGAAAAATGTGGTGTGTGAAAGGCGCTGATCGCTGAATCTCCTCCATCCGAGCGTTGCACTCAGAAGTACTCACTCTTTCAGGGCCAGCAATAATACATGCTATTTTGATCTGTGATGTTGCCTATGTCTGTGGATTTCTTTCCAGATCTCTAAGACCCTCTTTGCAAAAGCTCCACTCAGCTGAGATTAAAGGCTCTGCTCAGCAAAGGCTCAAAATAAACCAGGCAGATCTCTTCCACGCTTGAGGCTCCTGTGAATCCGTGAAGGATCTGCGGCCTTCTTGTGCAGTGCTGAGTGCACACAGGGGCTGAGGTCTGTCTCTCCTGCTGTGCTCTGCAGGGACCAATCCAAAATAGCTCAGGGCCAGATTTCCAAGAATTCAGCACCCACGGTCAGGGCCAAGTAAGGAAGTCAAGGGAGATCTTAATGTAATGAGTAGGTAACGGCTTGTGGCATGGGGAGGAGCCACATGTGTTTATGGGGGTGTTAAATGACTCACCCAAGGCCAAAGAGGCCCTTGGTGTCAGCACCAAGATTTGCCTTTCACAGTGTGGTTTCAAGAGCCCAGTGCTGTGGCCTGGGAGCAGGTTTTCAGCCCCTCGTTTTCCACTGGGACACTTGTGGTGAGATTTTCAGAGCGTGGTGCACATGGGCATGATGAGCTGGTTTTTTGGGTGTCTCAGAAGGAACGGGGTTACTCAGGAAAGCTGGCCCTCTGCTGAAGTGCTGAGCTCTTCAGAAGCAAGCCCTGAACTTCATAGCTTCATTTGCCTGGGGTTGGGACACGGAACCTCGATGCACCTTCAAAACTTCCCAACCACTGCCTGAAAAACGTTCCCCACTTGATTGTTGAGTTAGTAGAGTTAATTAACTGGTGCTACTCAGACAAAATGATGGTAGAAACTGCTGTTTACCAGATAAATGTTACTAGTGAGCAGAAAGCTGCGGGGGACCTCATTGCAGCCTTCCAGTACCTGAAGGGAACTTATAAGCAGGGGGGGGTTCAACTTTTCAAAAGGATAGACAAGGGCAGGACAAGGGGGATGGATTAAAACTAAAGGAAGGAAGGGTTAGATTAGATATTAGGGGGAAGCTTTTTACAGAAAGAGTGGTGAGGGGCTGGAACAGGCTGCCCAGAGAAGTAGTGGATGCCCTGTCCCTGGGGGGGTTCAAGGCCAGGTTGGATGGGGCCCTGGGCAACCTTGTGTAGATCCAGGCCTGAGGTTGGTGGCCCTGCCTGTGGCAGGGGTGTTGGAGCTCTGTGATCCTTGGGGTCCCTTCCAACCCAGACCATTGTATGATTCTATGATTTGCAATTCAAATGTGCTATTCCCTGCAGGGAGTGACTTGTGCCATTGCCCTGGTGTCATTACTGTAGAGCTGATTAAACAGCTCTTGAATGCTTCCCACCACCAAGAAACCAACACTTGTCACGTTACGATGCACCTTCCCAATCAGTTGTTGGGTTCTTTATAGCCAGTTGATCCCTAGATCACTCCAGAATTGCAAGAGTCTTTTTAAAAACCATGAGATGGTTTTATCATGTGAAGGCCACTTTCAGCTTTGAGCATGTGTTCAGGTCATCTCCTGACAAATGTTTGCTTTAAGACCATAAGGACAACAGATTTTCTTCTTAAAGTGCTGGATAGAACTGCACATCAGGAGCTTGGGTTTCATGTAACATTGGGGAAGAGTTGCAGTATAATCACAAGAGCTGGCAACTGAGGGGTTCTTCTACTGAAAGGGCCAGCACGGCTCGACATGCAGATGTTTTTCCCCTGTACTCAGCGCTGGTGAGGCTGCACCTGGAGTACTGGGTTCAGTTTTGGGCCCCTCACTACAAGAAGGACATGGAGATGCTTGAGCATGTCCAGAAAAGGGATACAAAGCTGGTAAAGGGTTTAGAAGACAAATCTTATGAGGAGCAGCTGATTGCTTACTCTGGAGAAAAGGGGACTGAAAGGAGAACTCATTGCTCTCTACAACTAGTTGTAGTGAGGTGGGAATCAGTCTCCTCTCCCTGGTAGCTAGTGACAGGACAAGGGGAAAGGGCCTGAAGTTGTGTTAGGAGGAAGTTTAGGTTGGATATTAGGAAAAATTTCTGTCCTGAAAGGGTTGTCAGATACTGGCACAGGCTGCCCAGGGAGATGGTTGAGTCACTGTCCCTGGAGGTGTTTAAAAGAAAAGTAGATGTTGTGCTTGGTGACATGGTTTAGTACTGGACCTAGTAGGGCTGGGTAGATGGTTGAACTCAAAGATCTTGAAGGACTTTTCTAACTGAAACCATTCTATGATTCTAGAGTGCAGCTTCTTTGCTGGTGAAGCTCCAGCTCTGCCAATGCCAGGGAAGGATGAGAATTTACAGTCACTGAGGATCTGCCACCCTCAGGCTTATTGCTGGTCAGTCTCTTCTGAGCTTGAATGACCACAGAGAAAACACCAGCTGATGTGGAGCCTTGCTAGATGCACATGCCAGCTAGTGAGCAGAGCCATCAATCGTGTCCCCAGAGAGCTGCCCTCTGCATGATGGAGAGGAGGGAAAGCTGAACCCCCTTTCTTCCCACTCTTCACTTTTTGGAGGTGGCTGGTGCACAAAGGGAAGTCCCAGGGCTTCTGTTCAACACAGCAGCCCAAACATGGAGGGAGCATTTTCAGTGTGGAAACCTTGTGCCTTTGCTCCAGCTTTTCCATCCACATTTTGTCTGACTCTGTTGAGTCAGGCTTTCAGGGCACCTGAATAAAAAACCAGCCTGGCTTTGGAGACAAAGATTCCAGCTCGTTTTCAGGAGGGGCTCTTGAGAGCCTGGGCAGGGGGCACTCTATATTATTTCATAGGCTGGCTGCTGTGCTGCAGGGACTGCCTTCTGTGCTTTCCCTGCTGAAATCCTGCATCCCAGTGCTTCCTGGGGTCAGCCCCACAGCATCCATCCAGCCGGCACACACAAAGTGCAGCTTTTAGAAGAGCGAATATAATTTTAAAGTTGGCCTGAGAAGCCTCCATCTAGTTTTCAGGGTTCCAGAATGTTGTTTTATTAGGATTACAGTCTTGTTCTTCTTAGGTTTCAGCAGGCGTTTATGACTGTTACAACAGGAATGAAAAGCTGGGGCTGGAATCGGCATCGCTTTCTCCTGCCAGGCACAGGGTTCACGGTGGAGGCCAGACATATGTCTTTCTCCCACAGATGCTACTTTTTTTTCTGCATGGGGAGGTGAGCTCTGTCTTCCCACTTGGAAGAGAGGGCTGGCAGCAGCTCTGAGCTGAGACGTGGGGGGCTGCACAGGGGGGCCCATCTGCTGAAGGTAATTGCCCTGTTAGTTCACGTCATTCCCCTCTGCCCTTTGCAAAGAGAGACCAGGTCGTGGCAGGTCTGCAGGGAAGGTTATGGTTGTGTAGGATGCTGTTGCCTTTTCTCCTTTCTGTGTGTCCCATAGATGCATTTCCCTGGGGGCTCCAAGAGTGGCAGAAGGGGTCGGTGAAGGACAGAGCACTGCAGGGCCAAAACCATCTGTGCCTACAGGCATTTTCCCTTCTTTTTATTCCCAGCCTGCATTATTCCAGACCTGATGCCATTCCTCTATCCATATTTCTCTCTGTGCAGGTGAAAGTGTCTCCTCAAGGACTCCCCGAGCCAGAGAGGGGTTCAATGTCTCTGCAGAGCCCACACTGTCTTCACATGAGAGGCATGGCCACGAAGGTAAAGTCTGCTGCTGTCCTGGGCTTTGTGGGTGTGCTGGTTTGGGGAGTGAAACCCCCCCAACATCCCCAGAAAGGAAGAAGTCCAGCCTGCCCAAACAGCTCAGTTTAGGGGGGAAGAACTCAGCCCTCTTCTTGGGTAATTCCTGGCTACAGGATAGTTGGGTCCTCTGCATGGTAATAATTAGCAGACAGATCCTGCTGACTCGGGAAACAAATCTGAGGGTTTGTTTGTGTGTTTGTTGTTTTTATGAGAAGGTCCATATGCCTTTCAGATTTTGTTATTTTCAGAGAGCTGATGATCTGAGGAACAGAATGAAGAGTTGACATTGTTGGTTGTTTTCTTGGCCTGCTTTAAATAGCAGATGTAGGCTGGTAGAAGTGCTACAGCTCGTTACTTTATACGGGTGGAATCTGATGAGTTTTATTGCAAAGACATTAGGGCAGCTCATGACAGCACTCAACCCAGGGAGAAAAGAGGAGGCTTTGTACCTGGTGGGTACTGATCGTCCACCGCTGCACCCCTTCATGCATTGGATCATATCCAGGAGGCAATATGGGAATTTCTCCATGTAGTTAAAGTTTATGAGACTGCCTGACGGAATGTGTGTGTGTGTGCACACATGGGTGTAGTGGAACAAGGATCCATTTGACAATGCTTCATCAAAATCCAGCTTAACCACTGGGATAAGGCATATCATGCACCAACTGAATATGGTCCTCAGGGTCTGCCCCTCTAGCTTGTACACTGTGTTTGTAGCATGCACAGTAAAAGCCAGCACACGTGGTATATGAGTTACTCAGAAACCCTGAATCTGATCTAGAGTTTCCAAATCAGAACCTTGTTTTAAATTTTAAGATAACAGCACCTAGTAATTCATCCATTCACTGATCTCTGGGGCAGTTCTAGTTCAACACTGGCTTCTTTCTAAGGGATGGAAAATGCTATCTTAACACGTGAGTGCCTTCTGCATCTGATGGTTACTCTGAAGTGTATGCTCACTCAAGGCGTTTAAGAGATGGGCAACAGAGTTTGAGTCACCACTTCATCAGCAGAGAGAACAGATCATAGAATCATAGAATCATAGAATCATAGAATCATAGAATCATAGGGGTTGGAAGGGACCTCAAGAGATGATCGTGTCCAACCCCCATACTCAGCTCTAAGTGCTTGCTAAGTCGTGTTCCTTCTTTCAGCAGTCCCCTCCTGCTGAATAACCCATATTTAGTGTTGTTTTCATCAGGTTTTTGAAATTAAGTCTCTCTCCCTTTTTGCTAGCTGTGCTCCCCATAAATGAAAGCACACAGCCTCATTTTAGAGCTGTTTCCAACCCCATCAGCGTGTGGCTTCAGACTTGTGCTTCTCCTCTTGAGGTCCTGTTTGTGAACACTGCTACCACGATCCTTGGAAATCTTCCCCTCTTTATTCCTGCCTCACTTGACAGCATTGACATTTCACTTGCTCAATGCCTCTACTGTCATGGTGTCCCCTGAGGTGACTCCTCCAAGTCTCTGATCCACCTGATTTCACCATGCTAGGTTGCTGTAGCTGACCTTTGCCTAGTTAGTCCTCCTGTATCCTGGAATTTTCATGTGTTTTCCATTCTTATCCCAGTTTGAATTCAAATCTCATTCAAATACAAATGAGTGTAGAAGTTTTGGGGAAGAATCACCAGTGCCCTATACAACATCAGGGTCAGTAGTAGGACACTATTAGTCCCTGAGCGATCCTGTGGTTCATATATCATTTCCCCAGATTCATTCTGATCTTCCTGGTGCTGCTGATGTCTTTTAACTGTGTGCCTCAGCAAGCCTGGTGAGAAATACTTCCCTGTTTCCCAGCAGCACGGGTAGAGGCAGTGTTAACTGCAATCATCCCACAGCTGATAATGAGAATTCCTCCAGTAACCTCCCTTCAGTTCACTTGTTCTGTCAGTACAACTTGCTACTGTCTCCATTTTAGTCAGTTTAATATCCTGGTTTGCCACCCTATCCTCTCCAATGTAGCTAATTTTGTGTGCCAACTTGTCAGGGGTTTATCTAATATCTGGGTACAGAAGCCTGCCATTGTTCTACCCACATTAAATTTGCCCCTTATGTCATGTTTTGCCACAGTTTTCTTTACCCTTCACCCAAGGTTTCTTCTGAAGCCTTCATGAATATTGACACTGGTGTGATGAGCCTGTGAGTGATCAAGTTGACTTCTTTTCCTGCTGAAGTAAGGGCACTCCATTTTCTTTTCTCTAAGGTTATCAGTTGCAATATAATAAATCTTATCACTGGATTTAGAGTTCCTTATGCTGCTTCTTCCAGTGCTTAGAGCTGGATTGCCAGGGCTTCCTCCCAACTCAGGCACACTCAGCATTCAAGTTTTACTAGGGCGTGTGACTTCTCTATTTCTCCTTGAGAGACCACAGCATACCCTGAGTTCTGGGATGTACCAAATGCTGCTAAGAAGATGAAGTTTAACTTTGTACACACACAGAGTATTTGAATTCTATCTTGACTGTGCAGGTGTGCTTTAGGTGTGGGCTTTTCTGGAGTCAGGTAACATCTCAGCACACCCACTGTCATCAAGCTTGTGTGTGTGGAGGTTTTTTTTGCTGGAACAGGCTGAGATATACAGAAAATGAACATAATGTCATTGCTGTTTGCTCCATGTTTAGAGAAGGAAGCCTTTCACTTTCCTACTTAAGAGGGGGGTGAATATCTGGAGTTTTCATATATTTCAAGTCAAGTACATGAAAAGTCTGCTGCCTTTCCAAGATGCACTGGATAAGGGAGACAACCTGATGTTGATTTGAAAGTGTGGCTGAAATAAGCCTACATCTACATCAGACCTTTCTGGATGACAAAGGTGGGATTTCTTGTGAAAGGAGGGACTTTTTGTTGTGAACTGGCAGAATGGCTGAGACCCAGGGCAACCCTTCTGCAGACGTGCCCAGTGTGAATATACTGGGTTTATTTAGTTGAGAGACTCCTATTCTGACCTCTGAAATTGGAGGATCCCTTCTAGTTTCCTAAGGTTTTAGAGTCACAGAATTGTAGGACCATAGAAGTGTCTTGGTTGGAAGCAACCCTTTAGATCATCAAGGCCAGCAAACACCCTAAACTGCCATCCACTACTAACCCATGTGCCTCAGCACCACATCTAACCACCTTTTAAATCCCTCCAGGGATGGAGACTCCACCACCTCCCTGGGCAGCCCATTCCAAGGCCTAAACACCCTCCCCTCACCAGCCTCATCGCCTTTCTCTGGACACACTCCAGCACCTCAATGTCTCTTCTGTTGCCAGGGGTCCAAAACTGAACACAGGACCCAAGGTGGGGCCTCACCAGTGCTGAGTACAGGGGAAAAACATCTGCATGTAGATCTCTGTCAGCCCTAGTCCTGCTCACCACACTACTCTTAATGCAGGCCAGGATGCCGTGGGCCTTCTTGGCCACCTGGGCACACTGCTGGCTCATGTTCAGTCGGCAGTCACCCAACACCCCCAGATCCAACCCATCCAGATCCCTCTGGGGAACAGAAATGCAGGGGTGTTATCCCTCGTTCTTCTGAATTTCTATGTTGGTTTAACTTTTTCTCAGCAGAGGGAAGCTCCAGAAACTAGACCTGAAGGAGAGACCCTCAGGCTGAAGGAACGATGGCTTCCCAGAGAAAAACATCTAAACTTTTGCCAGGTGATTAACAACTTCCAAGCTAATTTCATGTGGAAGTGTGGCAAAGTGTCAGGCTCCAAGCACCAGGCACCAGCACTGGAGTCTCACAGGATGCTTGAGGTCATGGGCACCACGCAAACCCTTCACCGCTGCCCGTAATGGCCCTGAACTAACAAACCCAGCATGTCCTCAGCTTTTGTGGGTGCTTTCTGTGAGGATGTGGGTTTTCCTCACTGTAATTTTTCCCCCAGACAATGCACACACAAAAAGGGGAATCCTGTAAGCATGGAAGGTTCAGTTTTTCCTGTGCACTTTTAACTCTCCTCTAGAGTTACTCTTCACAAATCTTCTCCCTGCCTGGGAAGTGGTGCTGTAGACACCTAATTAGAACACTAGAATATTTCAAATCCAAGGGCTCAGGGCTTATTTGGGAAAACCCTTGAGCAGTGTTTGCTCCACAGACCTCCTTCTTGGAAACAGGGGAAGAACTTTTTCACAGTGAGGGTGAGGGAGCCCTGGGACAGGCTGCCCAGGGGGTGTGGAGTCTCCTTCTCTGGAGATACTCCAGCCCCATTTGGACACCGACCTGTGTGACCTGTCCTAGGGACCCTGCTTTGGCAGGGGGGTTTGACCCAATGAGCTCTGGAGGTCCCTTCCAACCCTTAAGATTCTGTGATTCTGGTTGATATTTAAAAAAAATGAATATCCACCCCACAAGCAAAGCAGCCCTGAGGCCCCTGAGTTATTTCACCTGTATGGCTGGAGTAGGGCAACATTTTAAGCAACTTAAAGCCATATTCTTACAAGAGGAAGTATTTAATAATCTTTAGAATAGACAGCAGTGCTACCTCTACCTTTAGCAAAGGTTTTGTCCTGCTAAAGCTTATTCATGGGCTGCATTCTGAGAATATATGTATGTGTTGGCAGGACTGGTAACTGTAATGCAGTGGGCTGCTATAAAACAAGTGAGGGAAATCGAAGGGTTTATTCTGCCACTCTTAGTGGAGGTGAAATCAGTGAGTCTTCTAGCTGGAGCTATGGGTTTTTCCTACAAAAAGATCCCCATTTATAATTTTTCCCATTTGGAAATCTGCTGTAGAAAAGTATTTTTTAAAAGATCTGAAGTGTCCTGATTGGTTAAGGTTTTCCCATTTTTTTTCCTGCTTGAAATAAAAGAGAGAAAAGCAAAAAATTATTTAATTCATATATTGATTTCTGATTTTTTTTTCCTGGAAAATATCTAGTAAGTAAAGTATCATTTGTGTCACAGTCTTAGAGAGAAGGTTAACGAGTGAAAGTTTTAAAATTGAGACTTTTAGTGGCAAGATTAAAGCAAGTTAAAATGCTTTAGGCTTTTAAAAAGCAAAGTGCTCTCTCTTACATGCATTTTTGTTTTAAATATCGCTTGCTCTTGGGGAGAAGTCACATTTTTAAAAAGAGAAAAGGAAACATTTCACAGAATCATAGAATGGTCTGGGTTGGAAGGGACCCCAAGGATCATAGAGCTCCAACCCCCCTGCCACAGGCAGGGCCACCAACCTCCAGGCCTGGAGCTACACAAGGTTGCCCAGGGCCCCATCCAACCTGGCCTTGAACACCCCCAGGGACGGGGCACCCATCCCATCTCTGGGCAGCCTGTTCCAGCCCCTCACCACTCCCTCTGTAAAAAACTTCCCCCTAATATCTAATCTAAACTTTTCCTCCTTTAGCATTAATCCATTCCCCCTTGTCCTGCCATTATCTATCCTTTTAAAAAGTTGAATCCCCTCCTGCTTATAAGCTCCCTTCAGGGACTGGCAGGCTGCAATGAGGTCCCCCCACAGCCTTCTCTTCTCCAGGCTGAACCAGCCCAGCTCCCTCAGCCTCTCTTTGTAGGGCAGGTGCTCCAGCCCTCTAATCATCCTCGTGGCTCCTCTGACCCCTCTCCAACAGTTCCACATCTTTCTTGTATTGGGGGCCCCAGCTCTGGACACAGGACTCCAGCTGGGGCCTCCCAAGGGCAGAGTAGAGAGGGACAATCCCCTCCCTGTCCCTGCTGCCACCCCTCTGCTGATGGAGCCCAGGATCCCATTGGCCTTGCGAGCTGCAAGAGTCACTGCTGGCTCATGTTAATTTTCTCATCCAACACAATCCCCAAGTCCTTCTCAGCAGGGCTACTCTCAAGAATCACAAGGTTGGAAAAGCCCCTGAAGATCATCAAGTCCAACCATTCCCATCCTATGCTAAACCATATCCCTGAGCACCTCATCTACCCTTTTTTTCCCCTTACAATCCTGAAATTAAGATGCTTAAAATTTTGTTTTTCCATAAATCCTTTCATTTCAAATTTTAAAATCCCCCTTTAGCTAAAACAATTTGCTTTCAGATAAAACAGTTGCCATCCATAAATCCCAGTTTTTCAATTAAGACACTTCAAAGTTTGCTTAGTTTAAGTCTTCAAGGTGTAAAATATAGAGCAGTGAAATGGAGAGTTGACCTCAAAAAGTTGCCAGAATCTCTAGGCTTTTCCTTCTGGGCTATTTAACTACACTGCCACAGTTTGAAAAGCAGAAGGGAAGGGGTTTTTCATGAGTGAAATGTGAATGGTGACAGTGAGTGACTTTATAGGAGGTGCTGAACCTGCTTAATCTGTCTTTTGTCCAGATTTTAACAGGCTTCATGGAGTTTTATTTATGCATCTGCCTGGTTTTTGACATTTCAAAAGCAAACTGACAAGGCTCAGCTCGAGGTGACAGGCACCAGGCTTGTGTTTGCTCATCCAAGAGGTGATTTTGCAGCACTGTGGCCTCTTCCCTCTCCCAACAGCATCCCTTGCTATGGTCCAGATGAATGGGGGGGGACCAGAGCCTCAAAGGAAAAGGTGAGTGTCCATTTTGCATATCCCATTTGTGTGCTAAATGCCCTTGGTATCTTAACTAGGGCCACAATGGCAATTAAAATAATGAGATACATAAAAGACACCTGCTTTAAATAAATACAGTAATCTGCCCAAAGCTCCCTGGATAGCCTGGTATTCAGTGAGAGCCATGAACCTGCATACATACCTATGCTTAACAGCATAATCATTAAAGAACAGAAACCTTTCCTTCTAATCCCCCTCATACAGGACAACATGTGGATGTTAGCATATTTGGACTGCTTTGCATTCCTTCTTGCCTGCTTTTGAGAACATACTACATTTTAAAACTTGTTGGGTTCTTTCATGTTTTATTTGACCCTATGTAATTGCATTCCTGAAGGAATAACAGGCTCCCACAGTGATTTATACCCTGTATTAAATGTCAGTTTTGAAGAGACACAGTTAGCAGTTTGGTTTAACCTCCTGCCTTCCTATGTAAGTTCAAAACTGAAGTGGAGCTCAGGATCCAAGGGGAAAAAGTAAAGAAAAAAAGAGATGAAAATGGACTTAGAGGCAGCGTGGAGTGAGTTGTATGCAGTCCTGGCCCTGAACCTTTAGAAGCCACTGGAATGAGAATCCATAAAGCCATCTCTATTTTTAACTGTAATTTGTAGACTTCATTGCTGCCCTTGACCAGTCAAGAAAAGCTGTAAATTAGCACTGCAAAATGCTCCTCTTTCTCCAGGCAGACAACTGCAGCTCCTCTAACAACAGGGCCAGAACATTGCTGCTGCAAAATCAACCAAGTCAACCAACAAACCAACCCCCAGTGGCTTTGGCATGTGTCCCAATAAGAAGGTCAGCAAAATAAATTGTCCTTGTAATTAAGAGTTGCTCCTTTGTTTTTATGTGTTTAACTGGGCATAAATAGCAAAGCAGGATAGGTATGTTATTGCTGTTTTAAATATTTCATTCCCTTTGTAGATTTCCTTACGACACAGTTAACAACTGCTTAATCATATGTTATGACCTAATTATGGGGGATTCAGTGAAATAAATCTTGATGTAATAGTATATTCTTGATGTAATGGTACTCTGATGGCTGCTTTTATGTGCATGTGTGCATTTAAATGTAAAAGTAAATGCAGCATAAGTTAGGAACTGACACATGACTTAAATGGTTGTCATCTTTAGACTCACTGGTGAAACAATTCCTTTAAGCAAGAACACTGTACATAAAACCCCATTTCCTGTGCCCAGAAAAAAGGACATCCTAGTGATCACTTTCTTTAATGTGTGACCATAATGATTCGTTTCCCAGCAAGGAGATTTAGCTGGAGCAGCTCCAAGGTGGATTCTGTTCTCACACTGGAAGCAATAGATTTGATCCATCAAAGCTTTGCTCAGATTAGTTTTCCCTAAAGATCTTTGGCAAAGGTATTTAAATGAATGTGAAGCTTTTGTAGGATCAAGCCAGGGAACCATTGGTTACTGTTCTGACATAGGAAAATGACTGTAGTTTTTCAGCTGAAGTAACTCAAGGCATCTCCATTACTTTCTCCAGAGCCTCACTTGTCCATCAGATGAATGATGCCTACAGATCTGGTCTGCTGCTTGCCAGGCAGGAAAACTGGCAGTGATGTTTTATTTTGAAGTGAAAAATGTAGGTGATAATGTTTTCTTAGGGTTGGATTTACCTTGCCAAAGACAGGTGACTTAAAGTCATGGAATAAGTTGCCCTCTGGAAACGCTTATCTCTGTTGGCTGTTCAGGGAGCTGATATGACTGGCTTAGACATGATGCTTGCCTTTCAGGTAGATAGAGTTTGGTAAGATGAATCCTACCCTGTGATGTATACACAGTATTGTGTATCAGCTTCCTGACTTCTAGATGTGCTGCCAGGTCACTGTAAATGCTTCTGCCTTGATCTGAAAGACTCTGAGATAGGCCCCTCACCAGCTGCATTTCGTGGTAAGCTGAGGGTGCAAGCCCATGGGGTGCCATTAATATCTCAAGAAGATAGGATGAGGTTTGCTTTTCATTGCTTTAGATGGCAGAATGAGACATACCCATCCCTGCACTTGTCACACTCTGTCATCAGTGGTGGGAAGCGGTCCTGTCTGATGGGATTATTCCTGACAGCATTATCCATCAAAAGTCAAAGGAGCAAGTCTGCAACAAGGATGCCTGTGCTTCATGGCTACAAGACTTGGTTCCATTTACCAGAACCACCTGCAGTAGCTGTCCAACTTCAGGATCATGAATGTCCTCTCCTAAACTGATTAGCATATCCTCTCTGGTCTTTATTTTGCCATTGCTGCTGCCTAGCTGGGACTGCAGGTTCCAGGGACAGACCATTAGCCATTCACACGTAAACTGAGAGCAGAGTTCAACTTATGCCAGTTACAGAGTGGGAAACATGAAGAAGAACTTGAGTTAAGGTCCTCATTCAACGGGCTCTGGTGTGAACAGACCTGTGCTCATGCACACTGACATGTTTGGCTATGACATGATTTGGGTGCTGGTGATGTAGAGGTTATACCCTGGGTACAAATCTGTTAACCTGCCTGGTGGGTGTGTGTCAAGAAGGAGGGTAACCAATAATGGAAAAAAGACTCTTAAACCAGTATGAGTAGAGGAAAATCAATTCCTAATCATCATCAACGTCTCAACATGGTTTTACTTAACTGGATCCTGTTAAAAATACTAAAATATTATTATTTCCCAGCCACTGGAGATACCAAAAGCTAAAAGCCAGCACCAGCAGAGGGAGACAAACCCTGCTCTCAGACCAGCCCTTCAGCAGGACCTGGAGGATTCACTGCTTTTTATGGGATGCTGAACAGGAAACCTGAAGGAAAAGCACCTTTTGTGAGACATGTGCCATTAATGCCTGCACATGGTTCATAACATGAACTTAGGGATAAAGGAAGTTCTCTTAATGGAAGGAAAAAAACCCCAAAACAAACCTCTTGGTGATGTAGTAAATGTTTCATTGGCCTGAAATAAAATATCTCATGTAGTTTTGGTGGGTTGCATATGAGTGTGTATGCATAAAATGCATTCACAGTGCAGTTAATGCCAACAGCTTCAAGAATTCATTTCAGATGGAAAATCAGAGTGTTTAAGAAAGACTCACCCAAATATTCTTGCCTTTTCCTGATTTTTGGTTTTCCTTTTGATGGAGGGTGGGACTGGGTGCAAATAGACCTTTTGGCTTGACCACTCTAAAACTGCTTTTGGGTGAATAGGATAGCTATTTGAAACAATTTAGGCAGACTGAGTTGTTATGGGTGCCCTCAAGTAAGAAAGCAACCCAGGCTTCTGCAGGTACATTCATTTTAAGGCCATTTGGAAAAAGAATTAAAATAATGAAGAAACTGAATCAGAAAAGCTTTCTCAAGGTATTAATGGCAGAAGATGTTGTCTCAGGTTGGCTAACTTTTCTTTCTGGGTGACACAAAAGAGTCACAAGTGGATCCAGAACCATTTTTTGCACAGTTGGGTGACCCAATACAGGGTCTGGCTGAGATGGAGTTAAGTTTTCCCCAGAGCAGCCCTCATGGTGCTGTGGTGTGTCTTGGTAGCCAGCAAGGTGTTGATAACACACCAGGGTTTTGGCTACTGCTGAGCAGGGCTGGCACAGCATCAGTGCTGTCTCTCCAACACCCCTCTCCTCATCAGTAGGCTGTGGTTGGGCAAGATTCTTGGGGGGGAACACAGCCAGAACAGCTGACCAACACTGACCAAAGGGATATTCCATACCACATGATGTCTTCTCAGCAATAAAAAGCTGGGAAAGAGGAGGAGAAGTTGGGGGAACTCAGCATTTATATTTGTCTTCTGGAGCAACTGCCATGCATACTGAAGCCCTGCTTCCTTGGAAGTGGCCACACATCACCTGATGATGGGAAGTAGAGAATAAATCTTCTTTTTCTTTTCTTTTTTTTCCTTTCCTGCCATGAACAGTCTTTGCTTTTGCTTTATTCAGTTGCCTTCATCTTGACCCATAAGGTTCTTTTCCACCCTGCTTTCTCCCCTCCTGTGCTGCTGAGGAGGGCAGTGATAGAGCAGCTTGGTGGGCACATGGCATTCAGCTAAGGTCAACCTACCACAGTGCCAAAAGAAAATGGTTCATTTGCTTGCATAGCCTCAACCCCTGTCTCTGAAAGAGTAGAAATGGAGACAAGATGGGAAGAAAGATCTGAAAAGCAATGTCTTCTGCTTCTTAGTGTAATTTTTAACCTTTACATGTTCTGTTAGGTTGCAAAACAGTCTTGGTTTGCTTGAGTCCATAAGATGGCAATTTCTTTCACCATTGAATGCTGACATTTGTATTTTCTTCACTGGTCAGAGAGGATGGTTTTTTCTCCTCTAGTCTAAGAGGATGATTATCTTGCATGAATGGATACATGGAGAAGCATCCCCTTGTTTGTGCCCTCTCAGTCAAGTGATGTTCATAAAGATTGAGTCTGAAGGCATCACAGGACAAGGTGTGCTTGTCTAGGAGTTCCACATCTCTTACCTGGAAGACAGCTTTTGAATGAGGTGCAGACATGCCATTTTATATCATGAACCATTAGAGAAAACTTGTGTGGGGTGATAGGTCTGCAAAAATTGTTCTTTAATTAATTGTCTAAATAGAAAGAAATGCACATGCCTTCAAATGCTCTGACACTACAGATAAAACCAGCAGCAAAAAACTCTCTGTTCTCTTTCCTTACCATGGAACAAAGACACTTGTGATGATTTTGACTGGTATAAATGTATTCTAGTAGGAAAAGGGGCAAAGGGGACCTTGAGATATCATCTATCCCTCAACCACAGGCAAGATTTGCCAGGTCTGAGCCATTCCTGGCAAATCTTTGCCTCAACAGTGACAGAGTCTGCAGCTCCTTGACTAATTTACTCCAGTGCTCACCTGTCCTTCCTCTTAGGAAATGTGCCTAATGTTTGACCTAAATCCTCCTTGCTGCAATTTAAACCCATTATTTCTTGTCTTATACCCAGTGGACGTGGAGAACAATTTATTACCTTCCTATCTGCAACAACCTTTTACATAGTTGAAGGCTGTTATCATGTCTCCCCCTCAGTCTTTTCTTCTCTAGACTAAACAAACCCAATTCTTTCAATCTTTCCTCATAGGTCATGTTTTCTAGACCCCTGATCATTTTTGTTATGGAAATAAACATCCTTTAAATCAAGTTCTGTGAATCAATCTTGTGTAGAAAGGAAGGGAAACAGAGAGGTTAGAGTTAGCATTGGGAACAGGAATCTGGTGGTGAAAGAAGTGAATTTTCTGAGGTCTGTTGAGAGTACAGCCTTCCTTTCTTCTTTGGGTTTAGGAAGGATACTGAACAAAAAATTTTCTTGCCCCAAATTTCTTTGGGAATCTCTTTTACATACCCACTACCAGGAAGGAGGAAGACAGTATTTCATTTCCACAGGTTGTATGCAAAGTGGTTTCTGGAAAAGCAATGGGCAGGGTACTAGAGAGAGGCTATTTTTAATTGTAATGCATGTCCATCATGCAGGCTTTCTCAAATCCACTCACCTGCAGTGATACCAACCCTTGTTCTCCAACAAGTGATGAAGGGCATCCTCAAAAGGGAGTGTAAAAGGGGATCACAGCTCTTAGACATCTAATGTAACCAGGCTCAACAGAGAAGATGCTGATGGGAATTTACCTTTTGTTTTGGTTGTAATATTCTCTTTTATTACATGAGTTGCTCAGAGAGCATTGGAAATACCAGTACAACTATTTCAACCACAGAAACAGATACCACCCAAGGCTGTAGTCCATCTGAAAATCTATTTTGTAGACAGGAATGCTCTATGGATTACCACTATTTCTCTCTGTAAGGGTGATTTCTTTGACAAGAAGGAGGAGAATAGACTTTTAATGCTCCTATGTCCAGCCATCCCTCAGCATAGCCATCTCCCAGAGCCCAGAAGTCTCACCCTGGTCTGTTTCCTTAGCTCCACAGAGTATTAGCCTCTGTGTAATATCCCACTTACTACCAAATGGTCAGACCAGATCCATTTAGTTCTCCACACTGATTAGATCATGAAACTGAGAGAAGAGAGACTCTCTATCCCAGACTAAGCATGCATGGAACTGTTGGATCAGGATACTGATCCAGCAGGTTCTGAGAACCCTGCTCTAGCTGACCCTGCTTTGAGGAAGGGATTTGATTCAGTGACTCCAGAGGTCCCTCCCAAACTCAGTAATGCTGTAATCAGGACATTATATTTGTTCAACAGCCAATTTAGGAGTGTGTCTCACAGTTTAGAGCCAACAGCTGAAAATGGATCATTGTTAGATGGACACCCTGGGTCCTTTTGCTTTGAATCTACTATTTCAGGATTCAGAGAAGGTGGATCTACTGCTTCTTACAAAAGTTTAATCTCTTCTGTAGAGCCACTATGAGCTGGGTCTTTGGCACTGAAGAATCAAGGAGTCAAAGAGACTACAACTATCAAATTAAAAACTGGGAAGGATCCAAAAGAAGTTTCCTGTGTTTATACTCCTTTTTACCCTCAAAACAGCATGGGCTGGGCTGAAGCTATTTTAACCGTTTATCTAGATCCTAGATTGTGGAGGACTCTGCTGCTAATGCTTCCAGGCAGGTGAAGCCTGTGGCATCCTTTTGTTCTGGGTGGTTTGGATGGGCAATGCATTGACTCATGACTTCCCTGTTACTCAAAGGTAAGTGTGAAGCTGTGGTAAATCTAGTTTCAGATCAAAGAACCTTGCAGCCACATGATGTAAAGCATTTAAACAATCACTTATCTTTTCAAAATTATTCCTCTGGAGGCTTTGTGTTAGGTTCAGATATCACCTGTCTTTCCACAGCCTGTATAAATAGTAAAGCCAGCAGGAGCACCAGACTGCATGCTTTGGCTAACTTGGGAGAGATGTTGTGTGCTAACATCTGATCCAGATTCCTCACTAATGGACACAGAAACATGTTCAGCCAGCAGAACAATGAAACTATGAACATGGGACAGCATAAAGTTTTATACAGGGAACTAAAGGGCCAAGAGCATCTTGAAGTAAAATTCACTGATGTACCTTGAAAAAGGAGTCAAGGAAAATGAGCTGTTAGGGCTTGGAACAGGCTGCCCAGGGAGGGGGTTGAGTCACCTTCCCTGGATGTGTTCAAAAAAAGGGTAGATGAGGTACTTAGGGATATGGTTTAGTTTAGGATGAGAATGGTCAAAGGTCTTTTCCAACCTTGTGATTCTGTGATATGCTGAAAGAAAAAGAGATGGAGCATTGAAGCCACAGAAGGACAAGTTTCAGTCCTTGCACAGAAGATGCTGAAAAGGTGAGAGGTTTCATGTTGGCCTGTGTGTGGTACCTATGTGAATGGGAAGTATTCAGGAGAAAGAGCAAGTAGTTCTCAGGCAAAACCCTACTGAAAGGGCTGTTTTGCAAGGAAACTTCCCAAGTGTTCCTTCACCAGAAACAATGCTGAATTGACCTGTCAGACTTGTTAAATTTCAGGCCTTGTCTGCGATTGAGATAGTTGAGAGTTCTAACAGCCTTTAGCAGAGCTCCAAAATAAACAAGGTGTGGTGAAGGAAAATGGTTTTTGCTCTGTGCAGCTTACTGGGAATGGTCTTCCTTTTGCTGTCTGACCCAATGGGAAAGGCTTGCTTATCTTCCAAGAGCCAGACTTCAGAGGATGCACAAGTGCTTCCTCTAAGCAAAGTGAAGGAGGCCAAGGAGAATATTTTGGCTGAAGTGAGATGCATTTGCTCTTGAGAAGCCAGTAAACACACACATTCCAGAAAGCAGCTTTGTTTTGATGAGTTGGACCATGATGGGACTGTGTCCTAAAGCTCTGATTTTAAATATTTTTTTTCAAATATCTAAGAAACTCTTAATTCCCTCAACTAGTTGTAAATGGTTTGTCACAGAATCAGTCTTACAGCCATTAAACACAGGCTTCCCATGGTAGATACAACACTGAAAGTTGCACTTCTGAGATGGTCTCCATGTAATTTCTCCCATATGGACCCTAAAACCCCAGCTGTTCTAAGATGTGTTCAGGGCCCTGTAAGAAGTAAGGACCATTGCTAATTAGCAAAGACCCCATGCACATGGTTAATTTTAAGCATGTGCTTTTCTCTCCCAGGAGGCCATAGGATTTAAGGACGTTAAGTCAGTGGGTTTAGGGATATGCTTAAAGATAAGCATGTGTTTAGTTGATTTCTTGTACTGTGACTTTATTTGTTTTTACAGAAATAAAAGAAATGAAAGCTCTTATTACAGATCAAACACAAATAAATGTCCAAAAGGCAGCAGGGAGGCTTTAGGTCTTCATTCAGAGCCCAGTGAAGTCGATGGAAAAATACTCCAACACCTCCATGGACTTTGGAGCAAAGTCCTCAGAGGACTGAGGATGAACCCATGACAGAAACTTGTTGAATACCTCATGTTTCTTTGCAAGGTTCCCTTATCTTGTATCCAGATGTTGCTCACAAGGATTTTTATTGGCCACTGAGAAGTACAAGTCCAGCAGTCTTTCAACTCTTAAAATACATGCACATATATATGAGGAAGAAGTACTTTGCTCAGCAGAGCAATTGGGGTCTGTGGAGCTCTAAGTGTATTTCAAAAGTTCCTTGGTTCTTGCTGGTAGAACCATTTCTAGGTCCTACTGATTTCAAAGTGTTTGCATTCCTTCCTTCATGAAGAGCAATGAGGCAAATGGGACACTTCCTAGGGTAAATGTTGCCTCTTTGTAGAGGGAAGGGTTCACACAACAGGAACAGCAGGTTCTTTTAAATAGCATTCATCTTTTGTGCCTGTAGGTCTCTACAGTGTATACCTCAACACCCCAGTTGCTCATTCAGATTCCCTTTCCAGGTGTGCAGGGAAATAGCCACCCTTTGAGAAAATTTTTGAACTATATTTGATGTTCTTTTCAGGATGAGACAATGTCTGATCCATCTGATCAGCTAAATCTCCACCCATACAGCTGGATTTCAATCCTATGAAGCTTTCCTTACTTCTGTGAAGACTGCCCAGACCAAGGACAGCAGAACCACCTGAGCCATCAGCCACCAGCCAGTGGGGAAGATGGTCCTGTGCTGTCTTGTCAGGCTTGTCCTGAAGGTAGGTCTCTCTAAATGTATGTGCCTTTGCCTCCTCATTTGGGTCGCAGTAGCAGAGCCATGGGATGAATTTGGCCCAAGCTCACAAGCAGAGTGCCCATCCAGAGTCTCTGGAGAACTGGGAAGCAGTTAACACTTGCTAAACTGATATTGCTTCCTTTTCTATTGCTGCTTGTGTTTACTAGGTCAAAATGACATTGGTCTGTGTGGATGCACTACAGCCACATCAGAGTACCCATCCAGAGCCTCTGGAGACTTGTTAAGCTGTTAGTACGTGCTAAACCCACGTCACTGCATTGCTTATTCTTGCCTGTGTTTGCTAGGTCAAAGTGACACTGATCTGCAAAGATAAGCTATGGTCACACCTTCCTTTCACTCTGGAGGAATATCCTCTGTCACTCTTGGTCTTAATTCCCCATCAATGAAAAGATTGTGGGGGTATCCATTGACCAGAGCTCTGGGATTTGGTGCTCTGGGTTTGGGTCCTGGGCTAACTGCCTAGCACAGCAGAGTTGTGATGTTCTAATTTAGGTTTAATAGTGTAATAATAGTTATTATTTACAGTGTGGATGCTCACTGGATGAGCCTCACAAAGTCCCTTTGATGGTTTTTTTCATATTTGCTGTCTTGGCCTTTAACAGATCCCATTTGGAAGATAGAATTGGCAATATTCACCAAATTCTAAAATGCAAACATTGGACATGGTCTTTCTTTAACTTCATCTTTCAGAGACAGCAGGGGGGAATTATTTACACCATGTCCTTCTCCTACCACCATATCAGAGCCTGGTTTTTACATAAAAAGAGACATGTTTCTGTCAAGTGCTGAGAGCTGTCCTTTTCTTTCAAAGCCCTTCACAGAACTGGAAGATACAGATCAATAGGTAAATGTGCAGTGCTAGTTCTGGAATTATTATTTCTACTTTTCTTATTTATAGGATAAGAAACATTTCTTACCTGTTCCCTATAAGAGTTATTTCTTCTACTTAGTCCCTGTCTTGTATGTTTGCAGCCCTTTGAACAGCATCTGCAGTCCTTAGTCACATTAAAAGAAAATTAAAAAATCCAATTGACTAGGAAGGAAAAAGTTCACTTCTTCAATGGGTGGAAAAATGCTTCTGTTATTTAAACATAGGTAATTAGACTGAGGACTTTCTCCAAAGTAAGCCCTGACAATCTAACAATCATCTTTGGCTTTTGCACTGCATGGAGTTTCTTTTACATTGTTAAATGCATTCCATGTTTCAGTAAATGACACCAGGCTCACCAGCAGTGACTGAGTGATTAGTTTATCATCCTCTTAGTGCAGCCATCTAGATCTTTAACTCTTTAAGCAGTGGCATTTAAGTCTTTAGAACACCCAGGATCATGCCTGAGGCTTTAGACATTCTCAATTCAAGCCAATCTTGGATATCTAGTGAAAATGAAGAAAGTGGGTGGATGCATTCTGATAACACTTTAAACAAGCCAGGTAAGCTAAATTGCAAATAAACACCAGGTTGTTGGGGTTTTTTTTCTTTTGCAAGGGAAGCCAGTTGCCCTTTCCTGAGACCACTTACATCATTAGGTGTCAGAGCAGCACAAAATGACACAGAGAAAACCTGAAAATAGAGTGAAGGGTGATGAATCCACATTTCCTAAGCACTGGGGAAGGGGGGGTGGCAGGTTTTTTGGCTGGATATATTTGGCTGGATATAGTGTTCTTCTCTTGAGGGGCAGTAAAATGGGGAGTTTTGCAAAACAATTGATTATATAAAAAAAAGATGTGAGCTGAAACATCCTGTACCAATGCCCTTGTGCTAAAATCTCACCCATGCAGAGATGTGTCAGTACATCAAGCTTGGTAGCAACAAAAGCCTTTGGAGAACGAAAGGCCTCTAGTTACTTTGGAAAAGAAGAAAGGTACAGGAGGATTTTCAGACAGGGGGAGAAGACTTTGACCTGGGAGCTGCTGACCAGCTGCACCTGCTGCTCAGCACCAGGGATCTTCACCTATCATCTGATCCTGCTCAGTAACGCGAGCCAGATCACTGTGTGTGCCCTCTGCCATGGGAGACATGGAGCTGCTCAGCCTGCAGAGACAAAGTGCTTTTGGGGGGCTTTGTTGCTGGGAAGAAGCTGAAATGTATGACCACAGCATTTCCTTGCCTCAAGCAACAGAACAGAGCCCAGCCTTCATCATTTTTTTATTTAAAAGAAGCTTTTTTGCCTGCTGGATTTGGGGCTTTTTTTTGTTTGTTTGGTTTGGGGGTTTAGTTTTGGTTTTCTTGCTGGGTTTTTTTTAGACTGGACTTGGGAGCTTTGCTGGTTTGGATGGAAGGAGATTTTGCCCAGCAGTGTGAGGGTGATCATGCACTGACAGGGAATGGATGATTCTAGGGGAGATAAAGCCTCTGTATCCCGGAAAGGATTGAGAGTGGGTTGGGAGCTACCCCTGAGGCAGCAGAGCTGTGGACCTCCTGCCAGCATAGGCAGACTAGTTAGGTCTACAATTTTCTGGTTGACTGTAGCTCAGCCCCCAGGGCGTAGCCACTCTTAACCCTACAGATACATCCAGGCACCCACTTCAAGTGCCTCTACCAAGCAGAAAACGCGATGGAAGTGATCCAGTTGTGCCATCCATTTCAAGGCACCTCCTCTGTGGTTATCTTGGTTTGGGCTCTTGATGGCTTACCAGCTGAGGAACTCCTGGCTGCCCAGGGAGGGGGCTGAGTCCCCACCCCTGGGTGTGTTTAACAGATGAATAGGTGAGGTGCTCAGGGATATGGTTTAGCTTAGAGTGGGAACAGTTGGACTTAATGATCTTAAAGGTCTTTTCCATCCTTGTGATTCTGTGCATGATGCCTGTGCTGGGGACTGCCAGCCATCCCAAGAGAGAAATGAACCACATGACAGCTTTGCAAGTCTGAGCTGTCCTCATAGCACTGCACTGAGAGAGATTCTCTCTTGGCTGGCAAAAATGTTACGCTTTGGATCAGGGATTTGTCTCCACTATCCTTGACTCAAATCAGTGCTCATTGATCCTAAGTCCTTCTTGGCCTTCTCATTTTATCCTCCACTCTTGAAACACCTGGCTTAATACACTTCATTTCCTTCTTGTCCTCACCTCAGCCTGGTGAAGCAGACAGGCAGCAGGATTTTCTTTGCCTCTGCACCTAGCTGCTACCTGGAGATTCACAGAGTTGTAGAGGTTGGAAGGGACCTCGACATCATCGAGTTCAACCCCCCATAAAAGAGTGATGGGAGATGAAGTGACTTGCTCTGGAGGCAGGACAGATGACTCTGTTTTTGGCAGCCATGGAGTTAGCCCAGTGTTGGGTCTTTGTGAGCAAGGTTTATGTGCTGATGCCACTTCTATAAATGACACATTTGATCTTGACAATATTTCTTCAAATTGGGGTGTGGTGTATTTTCCATACCATACCTGGTTCTGAGTCTTGCTGCCTTATGAGGTATGTGTACCTATGAGGTATGTGTACCTATGAGGTATGTGTATGGAGGGTGGGAAAAGGCAGCAGAGTCAGCAGGATGGAGATGGAACCAGCAGAAATGCAGGGTGTGACCAGGGGAACAGAGAGGTCCTTCCAGAAATCGCCCCAACTTAGTTCTGCCTCTGCTTTCCATGACTTGGGGGTTGGACTCGATGATCTCTTGAGTTCCCTTCCAACCCCCACAATTCTGTGACTCAAAGTGTAACACCAGTGTGCCCAGGGAGCTGGTACTGGGAGATGCTGGTGTGATGCTAACCCCGGAGCCTGCACAGATAGAAACTGCCAGTTCAGGTCCTCCATCCTGAGCTCTCTGTTCAAAAACCTACCTTGAAGCCTATTTCTCTTCATGCCTGGGTGATGCTGTGCACCTGCTGGTTGCTTCACTCTGGGTTGTCTTTGCAGCCTGTCCTGACACCTTGGTGCCTTTGGCTTCAGTCCTGTTTTCTAGAATTGCACTTGGCCTTGCCTTGGCCCGTTGCCCAGACTGAATTTGCCTCCTTGGTTTTCACTTCTTTCCCATATCAGCTTTCTCTCCTGATCTCTCTTCCTGCTTATCCTCTGGAGTCTGGCTCTTTAAACCCCTCTGCTCAGGTGGACCTCTGTGTGGGTGAGCAACCCCACACTTCCAAGGCCCCTTCATACGTAAGAGAGAGGGAGACACAGGGTATCTTCAGATTTGCTCTCTTTTTGCTGTTTTATTATTTTTCTTCTCCAAACTGATTTTTAGCTGTTCCTCTCCTAAAAGTCCCTCTTCTCCCTATTTTTTTAAGAACCAGTTCCTCAGTTTTATTCCTCTCTAAGCCATTTGCTGATGGGTACTTTAGAAAATCAAAGAAGTAGAACCTGCCATGAAAGCCAGGTCTACCTGTGGGATTAGACACACTACACACATACAAGGCCAGTTTGCCCACATCATTTGGATAAGCTGTCAGAGAGCACAGACTGTCTTTGCATTGAAGCCTGCAGGTCAAGCAATTGGCCTCCCTTCAGTTGACCAGCCATGTGGTTTCCATCCAGTAATCCAAAGCCCTGATGACTATTTCTGACCCACCCCTGGCTATGATGTGCTTCCTTGTCTCCAGACATACTCCCTTCCACTTCTTTCTTACAGAGGCAGTTTTGCTTCTGTGGTTTTTGATATGTCCCACAGCAATGATTCACTTCTGCTCTTCTCAAGCAGTTGTGACAGGGGAGGGAGTCAGCCCAGGTCCTTCTGCTGTAGGGAAGACGTGAATGGAGTGTCTCTCCACCTCTCCATGAGGCACAGGGCAGTACAACTTTCATTTCATGTGCTGTAAATGAGAGATTATAGAGAGTCTTAGTGTCATGCTACTCTTCCAGTATGTCCTCAGGGGCTGGAGCCCCACTGAAATGGTTTGAAAGCTGCCTGGTTGCTGGGGTGGAATTTGAGGACCTGTTTGGAATGGATGTTTGGTTTTGCTTTGTTTCTGAGAATGGCACAAAATGCTCTTGTTCTTACCAAATGGAAGCTCTGACATGTTTTTAATTCTAATTGCCTCCTTTTCCCATTTTTTTTTTAATTACTCTTCCCTGCTAAGCATATGCTTACCCTCTTGGATAAAGTAGGTTCCCAGTGATTCAGCCAGTGTCACGGAAGCAGAAAGCTGAACTTAGACCTTCTCAAGTCCAAATCAACTCCTTCATCATGAGGCCAACCTTCCTTCAGGCATCCCAGTGCTTGCAGCACTGCATCAAACCTCTTGCCTTTGAAGTTCCTGGGTGGCTAAAGGCCACCTTTAGGCTGCTGAGTCGGTGTCTGTGTATGATGGAAGCAGAGAAGGGGATGACAGATAATTGCTTATGTACAAAAGAGCAGCCAAAAATGAAATCAGGTTTCACTGCTGTTGGCACAAACTGTGTCCCTGCTCAGGTGCCTTTGGGTGGCAGCTGTTTGGAAGAGGAGGTGGTGGGCTTTGATTCTGCTTACAAGGGTTCTTTGTGGCTCCAGAATGGAGCAGAGCAGGTAACAGTAAGTAAGAATGTCTCTACCTTGAAAATAAACCCAGCTAACACCTCACTTGTTAGCTTGCCTCATCAATAATAGAACAGGGAGCCTCACTGCACTGTAGTGAAGTAGGTCCTGCTAAAAGCTCTGTCAGGAAGGGCTGCAGGTTCTTTCAGCTCCTTCCTTCTGCTGCATTACCCCTTTCATAAGGACTCAACCTGTAGGATATTTGTGGTGAACTGGATTGTCCTGACAAAGCCACGGTACCAGCATGGACTGGCTTCTACTAGAATAAGCCATCAAGGTCCCACCTTGGTTAGGGTCCTGCTGCTCTTAGTATATTCTAGCCAAATGTGTCTGTCTGGGTTTGTGTGCACACATTTATATACACATAATGTTTATCAAAATACATGAGACCGAGTGAGAAGCAGGACAGCAGCTTGACAAGGAACACCTACAAGGCACATACAACCTGTAGCTCATACAACCTATATGTGTGTGGAGAAGGAGCTTTCCTTCAGGCATGATCTCTTTCTTATCCCACATCAACTCTGTTCATACATGATCATTGTGTAAGGTTACTCAGTGAGTACTTTTGAAGAATGATCCTTGGTCTGATGGGTATTTGTGAGTGTTTGCAAGGATGGGCTTTGTCACTAGGCAACTGGTACAAACAAGTCCCACCAGTTTGTTATTGGTGGGGATGGAGGCCACAGGGCATGTCTGTGTTTGCTGAGAGGGATTCCCCAGCAGGATCCTTCCCCCTCTGCTTTTGGGTGAGGGTGTTCACAGTACTGAACTCAAAATTCAGCAATGTGCTGACATGTCCCAGCACTTGTGACAACATCTACTAGTAGAGTCTACTACTGCTGAAAATCAGAGGTGGTGTGAGCTATTTCTGCAGCCGTTGTCATAGAATCCCAGACTGGTCTGGGTTGGGAGGGACCCCAAGGATCACAGAGCTCCAACCCCCCTGCCACAGGCAGGGCCACCAACCTCCAGGCCTGGAGCTACAAAAGTTGCCCAGAGCCCCATCCAACCTGGCCTTGAACACCCCCAAGGATGGGGCACCCACCCCCTCTCTGGGCAGCCTGTTCCAGCCCCTCACCACTCTCTCTGGAAAGAACTTCCCCCTAATATCTAATTTAAACCTTCCTTCCTTTAGTTTTAATCCATCCTCCTTGTCCTGCCATTGTCTATCCTTTTAACAAGCTGATTCCCCTCCTGTTTCTCTGCTCCCTTCAGGGACTGGCAGGCTGCAGTGAGGTCCCCCCACAGCCTTCTCGTCTCTGGGCTGACCAGCCCAGCTCCCTCAGCCTCTCTTTGTAGGGCAGGTGCTCCAGCACTCTGATCATCCTCGTGGCTCCTCTGACCCCTCTCCAACAGTTCCACATCTTTCTTGTATTGGGGGCCCCAGATCTGGACACAGGACTCCAGCTGGGGGAGGGCAGAGCAGAGAGGGACAATCCCCTCCCTGTCCCTGCTGCCACCCCTCTGCTGATGGAGCCCAGGATCCCATCTCCCTTCCCAGCTGTAGGAGCACACTGCTGCCTCATGTTCAGTGTCTCATCCCCCATGACACCCAGACCCTTCTCTGCTTATTTACACTTCGTACAAGTGCTTGAAATCATTAAAGCTTCTAATGCCAGCACCTCTCAAGGTACAATTAAAGGACAAAGACAAATGCCAGCACCATGGAGGTGGGACGTGGTTGTGTGCAAGGGTGGCTCTGGTAGGCAGCGAGGAAGAGTGAAGCCTCTGGAATATCAGAGTCACAGCTGAACTCAGACAAAGCTGTGGATCAGTGCTGAAGACACACGGAAGTGGTATGTGTGCTCAGGGAGCTGCCAATGCTTGTGGTACTCTCCAGAAGCATTCCTGACTCAACAGATCCAAGATGAATCAGCTTATCTCGGGTAGCCATACGGCCCTATGGCGCTCCTTAGAAGAACGATGGCCTTTGTTAGTACCAGCTACAGTTTCAGAGCAGGAGGAAGGTGTTCTTTATCTTCTGGAGGTCCTTCTTGCTCCTCAGGGGATGAGTAACACAGCACAGAAGCAAATGGGTGCTAAATGCAGCATGTCCTTCCAAAAGCTGCATGAGAGGAGTCCGTAGTCTTCTTGTAGCACCGACTGAGGAAACCCACCAATGAGTAGATGGCTTTACAACCACTGGCTTTAAAGAGGCACTTGTGAATTTTAATAAGGGACCATTAAAATGGCTCTACCTTTATTTTTGGAGTTGTGTTGCTGAAGCACTTCCCTAAGAAGTGTAGGTGAAGTCCTTAAGGATGTGATCTCGTGGTGGACCAGTCAGGGTTAGGCTGTGGTTGGACTCAATGATCTAAAGGGCCTCTTCCAACCCAAGTGATTGCTTGATTCTGTGATTCTAAGACCTAGTTCTGGTGCACTGCACAAGCATCTCTTGAGGAACAATATTTAGCAGCAGAGTCCTTGCGCTCTCACAGCAGAAGATGGACACTGTATGTATGAAAAGCAAGGGGTGAGGTTTTGAGGCTTGCTCAGTCTTGGGGATCTTTGAAAAGTGAAAAAACCAAATGTGTCAAGTCAAAACAACTAAAGGTTCTTCCTGTGTGGGCCACTCAACCTCTTCAGAGCATCTCTACTCTGCCCTTGTGAGGCCCCAGCTGGTCCTGTGTCCAGAGCTGGGGCCCAATACAAGAGAGATGTGGGGCTGTTGAAGAGGGGTCAGAGAAGCCACAAAGATGCTCAGAGGGCTGGAGCAGCTCCCCTATGGAGAGAGGCTGAGGGAGCTGGGCTGGGTCAGCCCAGAGAAGAGAAGGCTGTGGGGGGACCTCATTGCAGCCTGCCAGTCCCTGAAGGGAGCAGAGACACAGGAGGGGAATCAGCTTGTTAAAGGGGAGATAATGGCAGGACAAGGGGGATGGAGTGAAGCTGAAGGAGGGAAGGGTTAGATGAGATATTAGGGGGAAGTTCTTCCCAGAGAGAGTGGTGACGGGCTGGAACAGGCTGCCCAGAGAGGGGGTGGGTGCCCCATCCCTGGAGGTGTTCAAGGCCAGGTTGGCTGGGGCCCTGGGCAACCTTGTGTAGCTCCAGACCTGGAGGTTGGTGGCCCTGTCTGTGACAGGGGGGTGGAACTCTGTGATCCTTGGGGTCCCTTCCAACCCAGACCAGTCTGTGATTCTATGATTTGCAAAAGAATAAAGCTTGTCCTTAAAACTTAAAAATAGACAAAGCAGACAACCCTACTGCTTCAGCAGCTGTGTATCTGATTACCAAAGGCTGCCTTTTTATAACTCCATTTTTTTGAATGTTCCCACACAGTGTTTTTGTATGTATTTGTAAAAAAAACACCCAACCAACCCAACTGTTTGGAATAAAACAGCAATGCTGAACCTGATTCACTTCTTAGCTGGTTCTAGACGTGGTCCTGACACCTCAGCAGAAACACATTAAAGCTGAAATCAAGTCCAAGCTGGGCCCAACCCTGTGTTTCAGAGGAAGTATGGATTTCTTTATTCAAGATGAGGTAGAAAATGCTGGTAGAAGGGGCCAGCTCCAAAATGTTCAGAGGAATCAGGGAAAAAAATCTCACAGAGGCTGTAAAAAATGTTCCTTTCACCATTCGAGCAGCTGCACTTGTCTTCCTCAGTCGTAGTCCAGCTCTTTAGTGAAGAGCTCCTTTGGAAAATGTAATCCCTTGGAGTTGTTTGCTCAATTCCCTTTGTTTTAATTGACAAGCTGAGGCAGTTGAAAGGAACAGCTAGGAGGGAATTGATCTCAGCACACTTGTGGGCATCTCCTCCTGTAATTCATGTCATTAGAACACCTCTGACATCTGACTTTATTTATTTATTTATGGTTTTAGGCTTGTTTCTGCTCAAGCCTAAATCTGGTGAGACAAGTTTCTTTCCTAAGGCAGGTTGTTTGCAAACTTTGGAGCCCAAAAGGTGCAGCTGCTCTAAAAATAACAGAGGATGCAAGAACTGGTTTGGGAAGATCTTTCTCTCGCTCTCTCTCTCTGCCCAGAGTCCAGAGGCATCTCCTGAAATGCTGCCATCAGGGGAGAAGTTTGCCCTGTAAACAGAGCTGGCCTAATTTCTAAGGGTGCTGAACCTGCAGAACCTCCTGGTAGGTCCTGAGCACACAAAGCCTGGAGACGAGTCAACTGGTGGTGGCTGGGATTCTATTTGGAACACAAATCCACGATTACCAGGTAGAAACAGAAGGGAGCAAACAATTGCCCCTCAGCTAGTGACCTCTGGAAGCAGAGGGGGGGGGGTACCCAGGCTCTAGGAGACCTGCCAGGTCCTTGGCTTCTGGTTGCCACCACCAACACAGGTCTTCTGTGACAGTTGGGGTCTAGACATATATGAACCTCCTCTTTGTCTGGCCACTCTTTGCAGGGTGACATCCCCAGTGACCTGGTGTGTAGCTTCCAGAGGAGGCCAGGTGCAGAGATCCCCCAGATTTTGTTTTTAAGGAAGTCAGAGAGGTAAAAAAACCCCCTGGCAGCAGAACCCCAAAGGTGGCTGGGACTGGACCACGGGCAAGGACCACGCCGATCCCCCCCTTCCCACCCAGGAGAGACGTGATGCAGGGGGGAAGGTGTGTCCTGCATCCAGCACAGACATAATGTTCCCTCTTTTTGACACACTGGATCTTTAAAACACACAATGTTGCATCTACCACTGAATTGAGCCCCTGTTTGCTTTTCAAACCTTCCACATTTGTATTTTTAGCTCTGTTTTGGCATTGGCTTTTTGGGTTGGAATATATAACACGCTGGGTTGTTCAGCGTGCCTGGACCGAGTTCAGCCTATGTGTAACTCCACGGGCTTGAGCAGAAGCTCTGCTCAAGGTGAATTACTCCCTGTGGGGCTAAGGAAATACAGCTTCTGTAGACAAGTGTTTCAGCTCCCTCACTGAGTTCTACGCTATTTCCACCCATGGTTATTCCTTTGTGGTTTGGGTTATGTATTTACATTTTATGGAATAAATACTACAGCTTTCCCCATGACTAACACTTCTTAGTAACCAGTAAGTTACTCAAATACACTGTTGCCTCCTACAAGAGCCTAAACCACACTGCTCTCCACTGGTTTCTGTCCCTCCTGGCCACCTCCTCGCACGGTTAACCGGCATTAACACCAGTGACTTTTTGGATCTGGGTTTTAACAGGATGGCTTTAAGGGGAGCAAGCACTGGGTACTGTGGGACCGAATTCCTTCAGCAACAAACATTTCCAACACGGCCACTCTCTGATCCTCACAAAACCCCAGCGAGGTCTTTCAGACAGACAAAAGAGGCCGACGGATCGCTGCTTGCTCCCACAAAGAGGGGAGCCAGTTGCTTTTCCACATCCAGAGGTCTGTTTTCAGAGCAGCTCTATACAGGCCCTTGCGTAAACTTTGTTTAGAGACTGGAGTATTTTCAATGAAAATGTTATTTAACTTTAAAAAGTTGCACAGCAGCTACTCCAAAAATTGTTTTCCCTTGTTAAGAATAACACACAGTGTGATACATTTGAAATGGCCATAGCAATATTTCACGAATTTTGATGGATTCATAGTCCAAATACCTTGGTAACAGATGTTTCTTTTAAACTTGGAGTGCTATAGGAATAACTCAGAGATATTACAGTGTCAGCACTGCCTTTTATCTGTGCGTGTCCTTTCGGTGACATCCCTGGGCTTTCCTAATGCAGGGGTCAGGTCGGAGCTTTTAAAAAAAAAAAAGAAAGGGGAAAAAAAAAAAGGAAAGAAAAGAAGGGAAATATTAAAAGAAGTGGTATCTGATGGTGTGAGCTTTGGGGCAGTGCTGCAAGGAAGCTGAAGGGTGCTGCTGTGGGTTTGGGCACAGTGGCCTGGTTGGTTTGTGGGAACGTGCTGGATTTACGGGTGTCGTTTTTCTGAGGTGGCTTTTCACTGAATCACAGAGCTGGAGGGGTTGGAAGGGACCTCCAGAGCTCATCAGGTCCAACCCCCTGCCAAAGCAGGGTCCCTAGGACAGGGCACACAGGCTGATGTCCAGACGGGGCTGGAATCTCTCCAGAGAAGGAGACTCCACACCCCTCTGGGCAGCCTGTCCCAGGGCTCTGTCACTTGGTTGTGCTTCAAAGTTTGGAGTTCCAGCAGCCACTCCATGATCACTTCTTTGGGTATTGTACACTGACGTAACCCTTTTCTCCATAGATGACAAAGCGATACCCCAGCAGGGCAAGGGGACAACGTGTCAACCCTCTGGTGGAGTTGGCTTTTAGTTGTTGTGTCTCCAAAGTATGTGGCATCTGTCGCTCTTCGTTAGGGTGTCTTTCCCAGGAGCTGCCTTCTCCATGCCATCACCCCCAGCATGTCCAGTTGAGGTGTGCTAGTGGCAGGCCAGCCTGTCCCCAAACACCCTCACGCCTTGGGAAGCTTTGGCTCTCAGTCTCACCCCCAAAGCTGACCCAAGGCAACACTTGGGTTGAACTGTGCGGCAGGGAGCATCCTTCCTCCAGGACACCCCTGTTCGTACCCCTCCGGAGCTGCCAGCTGTGGCTGTGCAAAGCATGCTGGTTTGGGAAGATGCCTGCTTGGCATCCAGGTGGGACCCCAGGAGCCTGGTCTTTTGGGAATGGGGGAAGAGGCGATTTGGACAGCTGGGGAGGGAAGGGGTAGTAGGATGAGACCATCTGGAGAGCCAGTGGGAACTCGAGGCAAGGAACAGGGATAATCCAAGGGCCTGGCAGTGTGCTCCCAGCCCCCGGGGGGTGTGCAGGGGTTTCCTGGAGCTCAGCCCCTCCGGGCCGCCGGGCGGGGGGATGCTGTGAGCTCGGGAGGCACCGGGTCCCTGCCGCCGTCCTCTTCTCCCTGCAGCTGCTTCCCACTCCCGACCGCTCCCTCCCTCCCTCGTCGAGGGAGAGAGAGGCGCTTCCCGAGTTTCCCTTCCCGAGTTTCCCCGGCCTCTCGGCCGGTCTGGGAAGGGAAATTCGGGAAGGGAAACTCGGCCGGTCCACCGGACCCGGCACAGCGCCCGGCGGGGGCCGTGCGGTGACACGGACACGGCGGGGACACCAACGCCCACGATCCCCCCCGGCCATGCGGAGAGAGAGAGAGGGGGGCAAGAGGGGGCCGCGGGGCCCCGGGCCTTGCTCTGAACCGGTCCCCCAGGGATGCACCTGAGCGGAGCGGGGGGAACCCCCCTCCAACACCCTCCCCTCCCCTCATTCCCTCCCCTCCCCGAAGACCGCGCTAACCCCGTCCCACGCCCGACGCAGCTCAACCCCAGCACCGGCGGGGTCC